>BGPR01000008.1:2560008-2601100 GCA_013235015.1 Araneus ventricosus | reverse complement strand
AGCATAATTTTCTTGTGATGCATGATTACAAAGAATGATATATGATGATGAACAGTCTTACAGGTTTCCGCTCAAACTATCGAAGACTGAAAGAAGCATTCTTAAATATTTTTGATAATAGCATGTAGAAAAAAATTCTTACGATGCATGACTACGAAGATTGATATTAAATTTTGTTACTACAGTCTCACGCGTTTCTCTACAAACTACTGAAAATTGCATTGAAAGAAACAATATTAATCGTTTACTTCGATAATGTGCTGAGCGTGAGGTAACTGCTCTATTAACCCTTAAATGTCCAGTTATGCCTTTAAGCAGCATATCCAGTTTTGTCTTCTAAAATTTTGAGAACTGAATTTTGAGACTGAAGCTCTAGTGCCTGGTGTTGCTAAATGGATGCCTACTGAAAATGTTATTAAATCAATTTATGGCATAAAGATGACAACGTGAGTGCTGATGAAAAAATAAAAACAAATTGATGTTTTTCCCTCGAGTCTGCATCCTTTTCTGCTTTGTTTGTACACTTTAGAATACCATATTTTATTCTACAATGTTGAAGGAGATTTCATATCCTTATATTTAGTTCTTAAATTTCATCTGTGTTTGATATTATAGAATTTGTTTCCAGGCAATGATTTTTCAACAAAAGCCCATTGTTGTTGATTGGTAACTAACTGTTTTTTAGCCGTAAACCATACTTAAAACAAAATAGGATTTTTAAAAAATATTTTTCCCATGTTTTATTCAAGGAATTAAAGTCAAAAAGTATTTTTAAATTAATGTTTAAAAAATCGGGTCTTTAAGGTTAATATCTTAACCGGATGAAAAAATTCAATAAATCTTTTTGTAATACTGAAACTTCAATAAAATCTAAAATATTTTAAAATGAATAGATATTAGAAAAATTGAAACATACTTGTTTGAATATATCTATACAACATCATAAGATGGAAATAATATAACTTTTATTTATCACAATTTTCTGACTTCTTAGCTAAATTTTTATAACTATAGTCCGATATGCATTTGTCTCTTCTTGATATTATTAGAATCATCGAAAGTTGCGTGAGAAGTATGCGCCATCAAGAGTTATTACATGAAAACAATTTTCTATCAAACTTTCTTAGTAATGGATATTTGATGTTCGGCTTATGTTCTGAAGAATAAAAACGATTATGGATAAAAGATAATGCACTGGTCAACAAAGTTCTTTGAATATTGCGTTTATAAGTAATGAATATTAGTCAGCAGAGAATAATTTTACATGCATGCTCAATTAATTCTTTGATAATCATGCTGCTTAAGAAATATTTATTTATTACGAGCTGAAAGGTTGAAAGATAAGACAAGAATTCTTCGATTTTACTTAAAGTATTAAAGCAAAAACTAGTAAAGCGTATATGTGGTTGAATGGAATATAAATTAAGTTTTTGAAAAAAATTAACCATAAATTTTAAAATATTAGCTTAAGTTGCAAGAATGTGTTTTTGTCTACAGTCTCATAATCATTGTGGACTGAGATAATTTATAAACAGTGAGTTAACAGGAAGAATTATTAAACAGAAATTATTATTCTTTAGCTTTTTACTGATATTAAGATAAAATCTAAATAAAATAACGAAATTCAAAAAGTTTATGAATAATGTTTGTTTCACGTATAGAACTTTTGTAAACAGTTATTTTTATTGTTGAAAGATAATACTTTGATGGCACTCTTTTAAGAATTCCTAACAAGTTAAAGGAACAGGACTTCAGTGGCAATCAGATAAGAACGATGATATACTCTATTTTAATCGCCACTTTTTCACTAGAATTCAATATATGATTTTTATTCGAAAGTCTAAAATATGTCAGCCACAATATTCACTTGATGCCCACCTTTACTACAGCATGAGAGGCTTTTACAAACGGAAGTATGAGTTAATATTGAAAATTAGTAAACTTTTCTGACTTTAAACACTTCAAAAGTATGCAATTACAGTGTGTTAGAAATGATTAAGACAGATAATATAGCCAGCTGAAGAAAATTTGAAATAAAAGTTATAATAAAAAGAATTTAATACTTTTAAAATGAGAATGGAAAAGTAAATGTGGAAATGAAAAGACGATCAGAATTTCATGCGGAAAACCTCAGCTTCATGTTAAATTGCACAGCATGTAGAAATCAATATTTAATTTTCCTCACACAAGTTCATGCAATAGATATATCTGATAACTCAGGGAATAAGTGAGCATTTTATGCATCTTCAAGAGTTAACATTTACAGCTGGAACATTTTATACCTCCAAGCATTTAGACTAAGTTGCAAAATGATCGTGCATGTTGTTAAAGTAATCATAATTTTAAAAAATTGAAGTAAAGCCGAAAGAATAATTTGAATATGCGAATTTACACATAGGAATAATGTTACTCTATGTATACGCGATACAGCTTTAAATACTCATTGCAAATTATTATACATATGCAAAGTCAAATTATACATTATTTATACAGTGTGTCCACTTAAATAAAAGCCACTCTCCTTAACTTCAAAACGACGGCAGCTTTAGTCATGAAAGTAGTATCTAGGTATAGTAAAACGTCTATGCGCTATGCGATGAGACAATTTATAACGTCACCTGTTGGCAAACTGCGGAGTTAAAGTTCCAATCTCGAAATCGGTAGAATATAGGGAATAAAAGTCAAATATAAAGTTGTAAAGCGTAATTGATTTAGTACAAATAGGCACATTGTGCACATTAATACAAAGAACAGAACGCTTAAACTACACATTTGATTCTTCGCAGTTTCAGAAATTGTGACGTCATAAACGGGTTAAAAAGAGAAAAAACAATTAGTTATAACAAGATACCTTTACTTTCGATGTTCAAAGTGCTCTTCGTCATCTACAATACAGATTTGAGCCCTTATCTTAATTTCACTTGGCATGCGTTTTAGTACACAGTTGGTGTGCTAGCACTAGTAACACTAATACGTTATCGTAAGTCCTGTAATGTTGGCGGATTGGACACATACATCTGCTATTTGAGTTATTGCCACAGAAAAAGTATAATGGGGTCATTTTTTGTCCGAAAAATAATATTTTCTCCATTTGTCCATGTCTTGTGGCGTCACAATTTCGGAAAATGCAAACAAACAAATGTGCCTTTTAAGCGCTCTTTCTTCGTATTAATGTGCACAAGGTGTCTTTCTGTACTAAATCGATAATGTCCTACAGCTTTGTAATTGACTTTTTTCCCTTATATTGTACCTTTTTTGAGATAGGTGGTGTTATAAGTTGTCTCATCGGATAGCGCATAAACGTTTTACTATACCTAGATATTACTTTCATGACTAAAGCTAACGTCGTTCTGAAGTTAAGGGGGATGGCCCTTATTTAAGTGGGCACCCTGTATACGCATACAACCAAATACCAATTCTTATCTCGCTTTTTAGGTTTTCAGGGTTGATAAATCAGATATTGCGCCATTATTACCACACAACACACTATAATGTGTTAGAACTTTCAGGTGTGGAGGGCATCTAATTGATTCCAAAACGAATTTCTAATACCTTCAATGGCAAAACAAAATAATTCGTTTCACACTTAAGTTTAATTAAATTTCTTCAAAAATATAGATTAAGTAAAATAGATTTATGTTTCTGATATTTTTTTAAATTTCCGTTTCCTTGCACAACACTTAAGAGTTGATATGAAAGCATAATTACAGTAGAAAATCTTGGAATATTTTTCAAAATTCAAACAACAGTTTCTCAGTCCGCGATGGGATATGCAAAGAAAAATTAATATAATTTTATTATTCCTTCTATTGACACAATCTGTATAGCTGTTCTTGTGAAAGTGATGTAATTAGGAGCATTAATAAATTAAACGAGTCCATCAGAAACTCTTCGCCTAAATTTTCAGCAGTATTGGCTGCACGACAGATAGTTTTCATTCATGAAATCTAGTTTTGAGACATAACATTTTGGAGAAATTAAAATGTGTGCATAATTACTTAACTGCCATATTACAGATAAGACTCTTTGCTCAAAAAATCATCCGAATTATTCAATTACGATTAGAAGATTTTGCCAATTTCATCGAACAGCTAAAATGATTTAATTTTGTTAATAAAACTCATTTAAAATTGCTTAAATCTCTGTTTATTTTTACAAACAGAATGAATGATTAAACTATTTTACTTAAAATCAACTTTGTTTCAAGTCGATTTTCAGTAAGCGAGTATCGAAGTTTAAAAATAAAATTTTTAGCATCATAAACCATTATAAATCAGCTATTATAAAAATAAAGTTTTGTTGCATGTTATAAATTGAGAAAGAAAACTATTGTTGATGAACATTAGTTCTAGGACCTAATTTTTCCAATTCTGCCTTATCATAAATGTAGCCAAAGGCCTTCTGTTAATTACAAATCCATATGATATTTTTCACCAGTAACAGAGAAAAATCTTATATTTTAATTATAACTAAGGAGTGATTATTATCTATTGCTTAAATGACAAAATGAAATTAACACCTGAAGTTCATTCAGCTACATCTGCAGCAAATAATTTTATGTTTTATACTGAATCGAGAAAACACCTTTATAAATGAAAAAAGGAGTAAATGCGTCTTAAATGCATAACTTTCTTTCAAAATATATATTTTAGGAATTAGAAGCAAAAAGAATCTTTAGGCACGACAAGAGTAACTGCTTCCATTACAATTATTAAACCAAAGCCTCTAGCTAAATGGACTAGTAACACAACGATAAAGGTGAGGCAGTTTCTACGATTTCTTTTTTGCCTTTATCGTTTTCCTTTATGTGAAATCTATGAGCAGACTGGGAAAATGTCTTCCTTTAATCCAATCCAACGAAGAGATTTCGAATTTTCTTTTTCAACACTTTGGTAAAAGCTCAGTTTTCTATCTCAAGAGCATATAAACTATTTTATAAAGTCTTTGGAGACCTCTTATAATTGATTTAAGACTTCTACGCAACGTTTTAACAAGCCCGTTGAGTTAACATTTTTAGCACTAATCTTAGTTTGTGGTGTGTTTGCTGAGTAGCATTTGAAGGTACAAGGAAAAGTGGAGATATAGTTTTAAGAGTGTATTTCACTTAAGTGATAGTAAAATAGTTTTACGATCAAGGATTGAAGTAACGACGAAATAATTTCTCCGCTTGCAACAAAAGCAATTAAAAGAAGGAACGGAAAATTTAAAAGTTTTCTGATTTTTTTAATCCCATGAAAAGTGCTATTATTTTATTTCAATCGTTTGAGTTTAGCAAAGTTATATTCTATGGATAATCAAGTATTCGTATGATATATTAGCTAAACCTTTTCATACATCATTTATTAAGTTTTCATTTATGTGCTATATTTGCCAATTTTATGAAGTATCATGATTTAAAAATATCATAAGCAGTATTAAAAAATTAACCTGACACAACACCATACCACAGTTCTTGTGGCATCTTTTCTATTTGGTGTAGAAATAGGTGGATTTATTGAGGAAGGAAATATTAAGGTTATAATACCGTTTAAGAATTTTATCTCATTATACTTCATAAAATCAAGAAAGTAAACAAAATATTCACAGATATTGTTGCGTTGTTCTTATAACTATTTGCTACGAACATGAAAGAGTAATGCAAAAAATAACGTTGGGCAGGTTTGAAAGTAAACGTAAACGAATACCTCAATTGTCATATCGATTATCTCCATAAAACGAAAAGTAGAGAAAAGTGATAAAATAGTATACATTGTTTTTAAAATTCCGTTGAAATTTTAAATTCAAATAAACATCGTAGATTGTATTACTGAATATGTTTCTGTTATCTTACAACATATAAAAGTATAAGATAGAATATCCTTGGAGTAATCGTTATTATTGCTACAATTTTTGCAAGATTAAGGGAGTTCATCAATTTGGCAAGTGAAAGAAAAGTATTAAATCAAATTCAATCTTCAAATAATTTTTTATTACTGAAAAACTTCATTACGTACATTTTTTTTGATGATTTTTGATTTCTGGAAGATTCTGTTATAGTTACAGTTATTATTATTACTTTATTTAAATTAATTCATCAGCAGTATAAATGATGTCTTCTTCGTCAGCTGTATTTGAACTCCCGTCATATCGATTTGTAATTAAGTTTTTATAATAATCATCTTTAATGGGAGGGATGAATTTCAACAAGTCCATCATATCTTTTTTCTTTTCTCTTGTCACAGTTCTCTCTGTGTGATACAATAAAGGCTGATCTACATTTTTCAGACATAGTCTACCTGCTACAGATTTTCTTATATTAATGGCTTTAAATTCTGAATCTTCGTTAAAGTCAGACTTGAATTGTATGAATTGGGGTTTCAAATATTTGGTAAATCCGAATAAAATTCACATACGTAAGGATCATTCTTAAGGAGGAGGTGTCGGGGTATAAATAACTTATTGTTACTTAACCCCAAGAAGAGGAAGATAGATAAAACAACGATTGACAACAACAACAGAAAAAGTGGTACATTTTACGACAATATCATTGATTAAACAGTTTTTTTTAACTAAATTTGTATTGCGCAATAATGCAGTTAGCAACGATTTACATAAGAGTATGGAGTTAATCAGATTGGCTTCTGAAAGAGATGATTTATTATTCACTAGCCAAAACAAAGTTGTCATTTAGTGGTGTTAATTATTATTATTAGAGAAATTCATTTTAAATATAAACAGTTAGGAGTCTATCAAGTGCTTTGACACTAAAATTTTTTAAAAAATCAAAAATTGGAGTTAATTGATTTGGCAATTAAGGCATTCAATTGTTAAGAAGATATTGCAATAAAAGACCTTTAATTTGATAGCAGATATATCTATGTTTCTTTTGCATAATTGTGTTTCAAATAAGAAACAAGTAATAATTTAATATTCAGGAAAAATGTCTTAGCAATATATTTGAATGTCTTTTCAATAGATTTCATGACAAAAGGGTTCTTAAATTTTTATGGAGATCTGGAAGTACCGTATCTGAGAGTTAATATTTAAATTTAGGTTTTTTCGCCAAAGATAAATTTATAAGATGAAAACATTTTACAGAAGCATACAGTAATTTAATATCTTATAATTGAGCAGATGTGCAACTGAACGCATCAGATATCATATCTGAATAGAGGATATGATACCTGACACAAGTTTAGAAGAAACCGCTGTAATACGCTTTGCGAGATCCTATTAATCAATATGGAAAGACGAAGATTCTCCTTTTCGCGTGAGTCTCTTCCCCACCAGAAAGAAAATTATTAATATAGAACGCCGTCTTCTATTTAGAGGACTTTGTGCATATTTAAGAAGTAATAAATTATACTCTCCAGTCTTAATTTCTGTCAAATGCTTAAATTATTTTAAATAATCCTCCCATAGATTGTTTTAAATTAAAAAAATATTACCAGTAACGCTTCCTATTTTATACAGAATATACATTTTCTTTTATAACACATCACCACAAAATTTTCCCTGTATGTTATTTGTAATAAATCTGTTAATGTTTTCGCAATGTTTTTATGCACATTTTTACATTAGATTTTCTTTGTAGCTTCCTTAAATCAGAAGCTTTAACAGATAATATTATTCAGATATTTTATTGTGTTCTTTACATTTTATTTTTAGCATTTAATAGAACTTAAAACGAAGACATTTCTAGTTACGTATTAATTTTAATTCCTTCAAACCAGTGACACATTCAGTTAGTTATTTGGTTTCATCTTAAATTAAACCTTCCACATTCCCTGTTAAATGAGAAGTGAAACGCAAATTAACTAAATCTGTAATAAGATTAATAAAAGAAATTCCAAACAATTACTGATTATTTAATTCAAACATTTTTGCGATATTTTCTGGAAGTCTTCATCTGTTTTAAAGGAGATTAATTCAGTAATTTAGAATGTGATTTACTAGCAGTTATAGTGGAAATTTCGTCTTACAAGCGGGAAATTTGATACTCGTCCGTCGTATAATAATTTTCTCTAGAAAGTGGATTATTTAACTTTATTACAAGGTGAAATAGAATTAATATTTCCTTCTATACACGATTATGAAGATTACTAGTTTTAATTACATCATAAATGTGAGTTGCTGGGGAAACTTAACATTGATATAATGAGTGAATTAAAATATCTCTTTAGAACTTCATACAATTAAATATTTGTGGACAGATAATTAAACAAATAAATTATCTTAATAGGACAAATTCTTTTATATAGTTCCTTTATTATAGTTAAATCCATATAAATTAATATATATATATATATCAAAGTCATGAAAATCAATAAATGTTGAAATAAAATGGAGAGACTGTAGTTAATCGGTAAAAGCGTATAGATGCTCATCAGGGTAAGTAAAATCTATACGAAAGGCTAAAAAATTAGTGAAATCATGATGTTTTCTGCGAACAGTGCTGGCATAAAGCTAAAAACACTGTCCTTTACCCCGAACATTATGATAAACCAAGAATTTGAATGAAATACCAAACATTAGAAATAATTTTACGAACCTAAAACTGAGAGATGCAGACAACGGGAGTCGTGACAAAGGAATGAACCTAACGCGTCATGTAGGGTCCGGGTGTTTACGAAATATCAAGTTAGTATATATATATATATATATATATATATATATACTAACTGATATTTGCAATATATATATATATATATATATATATACTAACTGATATTTGCAATATATATATATATATATATATATATACTAACTGATATTTGCAATATATATATATAAATATATACATATATACTAACTGATATTTGCAATATATATAGCAACGTTTTTATTTTTAAGTGGTTTTCTTTCAAATAGTATTCACATAAAACTTCTGAAAATATAATGAAAAATAATTATTCACCTTAAATCTATCTTAAATGAAAAGAATGCCTCTCAAAAGTCTTAATCAAATCTTAAGATTTTTAATTTCACGGTTCTCTTAATGCTTAGAACTTTTCAAGAATTTAACCGCTGAAAGATTTTAATCAAGTTTTATAATCGGATACTGTTATTGATGCTGAAAGTAGGAGAAAAAAACCGGAAAAAGAAATCTCAAACAGTTGAAAAAATATCCATGGAGATTCAGAAAAAGAAAGAATTTAATTTTGCATTGTGGATGGCTTTTATCGAAGATTCAGATTTCTCTATTCGGTATGTGTCTTATCTAACTTCATTCTAAATTCCTTTCACTGAAATAGGAATTATTATCTCTTGAAAGATTTATCGGTTCTAAACTTTACCTTTTCTTCAGACATCTTTATTTTATTTCATTTTGTTTGAGCATTATTTTTTCTTTTTTCTCACAGAAGAATATTGTTTCTTAAGATTAAGTTTTAATTGTGAATGGGAAAATGGAGTTCTTTCAATTTAACGATCATAGCACCTCTAGAAAAGAAAATAAATTTCTAATTATTTATGGAAAAAACAGTAATCTTTCTACATTTATAGCCCCTATCAAATTTTAGTTTTACAAAATAGTTGATAAATAAAAAGGAATTTCGTTTTGTATTTAAAATACAAAAGATAAACTACTATGTTTTGTTTTCTCAGCGTTAATTTAAGAGGACTTAGTAAAAATGTCGGCAAATATAGAAGTTCTTTTATTTTAGAATTCTGAAAGACAATTTCGAATTAAACCGTCATTATTCGAGATTTCATTGTAAATAAAATTCCTAATCCTAGAAAAAAAATTGTTGAGCTAAAAATTTTAATTTATTATTAATGTTTGAATTAATAATTTATATACAATTTTTTTAAAAGAAACCACTTCCTCAAACTCTTTATTATTTTTTAACGCTCATTTATAATGAACAGTTTTATCAAAAACATAAAACTTGAAATTTAATATTTAATATATTTTTCTAAGATGAGAACGAATTTTGAGAATGCTGTAGTCGTACTGAAGTTAATTTATTTTTATTTTGATAGAAACGATATTAAGTTTGAGCAATAAAAATATCGACTTAATTCATGTAGTTATAAGAATTTCGTGCACATTGTTTCCTATTAGAGACTTTGAGTTCTGAAAAATACTTTTTACCTAAAATTTTAATTTAGTTTAAAAATTCTTTTTGTTACAAAATTTATCAACAAAAGGTCATTCAATAGATGAAATGCTACTTTATTTCTTTCATTTTAGGACACTGAATTGTATCATCTCTAAAAGATTAACAAAATAAATATTATGTGCAAAACAGGGCATTTCTTTTTCGATAATATATGTATTGTATACTTATTTTAGATATTTGTATTATTATTTAAAAGAGTTTTTGCCCAAAACTTCACTTTGATATATATAATATATACCTCCAAAATGTGAGGCTATTATACCAATACCTCAATTACTTATTCAATGGGATGTTCGAACAAGATAAGAGATTTTGATGATAATCTACTGTGAACTTTTGAATAAAATACCCTGAATTTTATCAGCATGCACAGCGATTTTCCAAAGCTGTATCAATCATTCTTCTAGAGTATTTAATAACTTCTGTAGTGTTATCAGAACGAATATTTCTCTTCTGCCTTGTATTAGTGCAGCAGCATTTGACGCTCACATAGAGGAATATTGCAAATCAGAATTGAGTGAATTTTGTTCTGATTATTTTCCAACGATTTGAAATACTTTTGTCTTTCTTTTTGTGTTTGATGCAATAAAACATATTAAACTGTTTTCACTTTCACGCTTTTATTATTCAATACAATTTTTTTTAATTACAAAGCATTTCTTTATTTGTTCTAAAAATATACACTTTCTTTGTTGTAAAATCTACACCAGTGATTCCATCCTGCGATATTATTTGTAAAAAATTCAGAATAAGAAAATGAGTCCTTGACTTTTGACCTTTTCAAACAAAACCTAAATGTACTTCACTGTCATCTATCTACGGAAAAAATAAGCATTTCTCAAACTGAGTTAATAAAATTGCACATCAGCTTAATACATTTCTTCTATAATTAACGCTTCTTAACCTTTATGTTATAAGTACTGGTTTTTCTCCATTGGCATAAATATGGTTCTGCCTTTAATTGATTATTGTTTACAAAAATGTTGCATAACAAATAATAGCTATGCATATTTTATATATGGTATGCTGAAATGAGAAGAAGACTTTTGCTATAGCAGTAGAACTTTATAATTTATCTAATAGATGACTGAATACGTCAGAAGCAATTTGGTATATAAAAGCTATTTGGTATTATTGAGTGAAAAGGAAATGCCAAAACGTAGTGGCATGGTTTCTTCCCAGGGTACAGAGAATGTGCAGTGATCATCTGACTGTGATTGACCTAATCGTTACGTGGTCACATGTCCATGGGTAAAATCACTTCACCATCAGGAAACTACGATATTTACACTCCTGTACAAACATTACGATACTTACCCTCCTTTACACATATTCTTAACGCTTCGTAACCTTCATGCCATAAGAGTGCCAGCTCTCCATTGGCTTAAATATGTTTCTGCCTTTCATCGATTTTTTTTACAAAAATGTTGAAGCATAAAAAATGATGACTATTCTCATTTTATATATAGCATAATAATATATAAAATTTGAATGCATTTTAATGACCTTTACAAAATTAGATGAGAAGAGAAGAAAGAAAATCCAAGAAAATAGAACTCTTTATTTTCAAACTAATGGAGAATTATTTCAAATAAAGCATAGAAATTACTTTGAAGATAACCAAATTTCAAACATGATTAAAATGTTATTAACGAAAATATCTTGCGGGGGAAAATACCAAAGAAAACAACATTCTGAAATGGCACGCATTTTCCAAACAAATCACTTAAAAGTCAAAGTGCAATTAAGAAACAATCAATGTTCCCTCTTTATTCTAATCATTAACGAAGTACTTTCGTTTCTAAATGTAAGTTTGTGAAATTTAAAACTCTTATAAAATAAAGATAATCCTCTGTATCTGTAATCAGGATTCAGCATGAATCAATCTCCAGGTTTTGATTTATTGAACTAGTTAATATTTACATTTATATCTTTTAAAATTAACCAACATACATAAAGTCTCATTTTTTACATTATTTAGTATCTGTAAGGAGCTTTTAACTCGGTTAATTCTTTTACATTTCCTTTCCTAATAAAACTCTATTTAATGGTTCCTTAGGGGTCTATTTAAAGATGATTTACATCATAAGTAAAATAAGCAAACTTATGCTACTTATTCTAATAAACTCAAACTTATTTTTTCAATAGAACCATATTTTTTGCACCATTATATTTCTGAGTTTATTTGAAAGTTAAAAAGTAAAATCTGATTGAAGTATGGAAGATTCTACTCTACGAAACAGATAAAAATAAATTAAATACCATCGATACAAACCATAACTGTTAACAAAAAACTCATTCTTGCATCTTTATAAATGTGTTTAAAATCTCTAACAAACATTTACTTAAAGCTTAATTCAAATACATATTAAGTTCTGTCAGGCAAAATACTTTAATGAGCACTAAGGCGATTAAAAGATCTTTAAATAGACGCAAATAAGAATAGGCTAACATTAAGTTTTGAAGAAAAAAATTCTGAAACATTTTTGTAGCGGTAAATTTATTGTTTGCTTCATTCCATTTTCTTAATGCTATGACTTTATTTGGTATGATGAAGAACGCTAATTACATACAAAGCAATTATCTCATTCGAATGAAAGTAACAGCGAACGCTTTTCTGCCAATCTAATACAAATAAATTACCATTTTTCTCGCTGATTAATTAGATTTGGTTGTCCTCTTTCCCATGATTAATTGCAATTAGATCGTCCTATTCACTCGTTTCAATTATCGAAATAAAAAAGGAAAACAATTTGGTATTAATTTTATTCAAAATGTATTCACTGATTCGTGAATAAAAATGGTTAAACAATTACAAGGAATAAGAAATTAAAAGTAACAGTAAACTTGTTAATTTGATGCAGGGCATCTCTTTATGGAAGTTCATTTTACACCGAAGAATCTAATCAAAGCGAAACATGAACGTAAACAACATCAACAGTCAGCATGTGATTATCCCCTGGCTTTAAAAGGTGTTACCTTTCTCTTCCATGGCAGAAATCACCTACATTATTATGCAGAAGCTCACATGAAAGAGTAAATACAGCTCAAAGCACCGTTAAAGCAATCATCCAGTGGAATCCAGCGGTTTTAACGAACACCTAATAATGGAGCGGCTTTTGCAACCGTAATGAATTTTCTCTGTATTTAAGTGGATTACCCAATTAGCTAGTGATGGGATCTTTATGCAAATTCTAACCTTTGATCAACATTTAACAGTTTGAATTAACTCAGTTGTAACATAAAAGTGTCTTTTCAGACAAAAGACCAAAAACCGTTAAGTCGCTTGATGAGGAGACGGTGTCAAGGTATGGAAAGGAAATGTTTCTTTAGTGAAGGACACGAAGTAATTTAAGGTTACTTTTTGTTTCGCCTTCACTTTCTTTAGTGCCAGACAAGATATTGTTTGAGGATATAAAAAAAGCTGTGTTAAGGGAACTCTTTTTTCTCTTATTATTTATTAAGATTAGGCTTGAACATTTAATTTTAAGAAAACATGCCATTTTAAAGAAATTAAGATATTTTTTCCTCTCTCTCTCTCTCACTTTTTTAATGTTGCAAAGGAAAAAATGATAAGACCACGGCATTCTAGTCGGATAAACTTCTTCAAACTGCTCTTCAATAAATGAAGATGAAAACAGATAGAAACATTCAATGGAACCCTACTGGACACTATCATTCAAATGTGCATTCGTATTATTTATACAATTTCAGATTGAGAAAGCGCTTGTTTGACGCTTAGCCAACAACGATGCGGCAAAAACATTTCGTCAGAGGAAATTCGATCAAGAATGTGCCAGTGCTTTTATCATTCAACAACAATAGGAATGGAATGGAAGTTGTCGTTTAATGGCACAAAAGCCGGTTTCGGCTATGCTGTGCCAAACAAAAGTTTAAATTTTCCTACGTAAAATTCTCGTCCATGTTAAAAGATGCTTCAAGTCTAAAATCTTATGTAAAAGGTTAGTGAAAAAGTGTAGGAATGTCACGAGCAGTGACATTTCTTAAAAAAACTGAGAAACATTTCAGTTAAAAAATTATGCAATTAAACTCGCAACAAATGAATTAAATACGAAAAAGGAAACCAATATCCCGAAGGAAAGAGAATAAATTCGGGTGAGGAGGACAACAATAGGAAAGTCGATCAAGAATGTACCAGTGATTTTATTATTCAACAACAATAGGAAAGTCGATCAAGAATGTACCAGTGCTTTTATCATTCAACAACAATAGGAAATTCGATCATGAATGAACCAGTGCTTTTATCATTCAACAACAATAGGAAATTCGATCAAGAATGTACCAGCGATTTTATCATTCAACAACAATAAGAAATTTGATCAGGAATGCATCAGTGCTTTTATCATTCAACAACAATGTAATAGAGTGAAATTGTAGTGTGAATTTGACATTAGTTCTAGAAAAGTATTTATAGAAATGATCAATTTAACTGATTTTTCCATTAGCAGACAATAATGAAAATCACTAAATATTTTTATTTCTTTATAAGCTATGAATAAATTTTAATTTTGCAGCAGTTAAGATTTTATTGTGCCATTTAATAAAAGAGAAGCTGAATAACTTGCTCAGTTGAAATATTACGAAATCATAAAAATTTTAGCCTTAAAACATTCTCCTTAAAGCGTACTTCTTTTATTTGATTACAACTTAAGCAAAATATACATGGTGTTTGCTTATATAATTTCAGTTTTTGAACTACAGCAAACATGTATCTTTAATAACAAATAATATCGATAGTCATTTCCTTACTAGGCTTTTATCTTGAATTTTGGTAGTTTAAACCTTCTTATCAGTTTTAAAATTTCTATGATATGTATATTCGGGAGGTTATAAAAATGTGCAACGAAATGAAATCTTTAAGGCAGTTTATTAAGTCACTTGTTAATTCAGATGTTAATCATTGTCATTTTTTCATGGCAAGCAGTTTCTAAGATACCACATTGTTACTAAGTATTATATATACATCGGATTAAAAAACAGCATAATAACTTTGCTTGGCTGCAAATTCCTGAGTTTACGCTTTTATATAATTACGTCCTTGGGGCATGGTGAAAGATGTATCGATTTTGAAGTGATATATTTACAGAAGATTAAACAAGAATATTTTAATTTTAATGAGTAAACGTATCTGAGTTTTCTTGACAATGGCATTCTATATTCCAGTTTTTCTTTTTTCTACAGAAAACATATCAATCTTGAAAAATATATATTTTACTAAATTGAAACTTCTTTACCATAAAATTAAAATATCTGTCATTTAAATCAAATTAGCTAAATTATTAAATTTTGTACTTCAGCACAGAAAACCTTATTTAGAAATTGTAATGAGTTTTTGAATGAAAATGTATAAGGTCATATTTTTACTTCGGCCTTAAAATTCTAAGATATAATTTAAATTCGCCTGAAACCATGAATTTCGAATATTAGAAAGCAGACAGACAAGTCTCATTCAATCGCCTGTATTTTTACTTTTTCGTATACGAAGTATACAAAGAGAAAGTATTGTAATTGTCAAAAAATTCGAATTAGAGATTTTGGCGAATCTCCACGTTTTAGACACCCCTGAGTCCGAAAAACACAATTTTGGAATTATGTCTCTCTGTGTGTCTGTGAGCACGTTAACTCGAAAACTGTTAGAGCTACAGAGTTGAAATTTGGTACGTGATCTTGGCACATCATTTGTATGTTTCTATCAAATTTGGACAAAGTCCGTCTACGGGAAGTCTCTCTGTCTGTCCACTTTCATGTGAAAACTATAGCTCAAAAACTTGAATAGCTAGATGGATAAAATTTGGTACACAGTTTTATCATCATGAACGTTGGTCCGTATAAAATCTTGCACCAAATCTGTCAAAGGGTTGGCTGATAAGTCATAAGTCAAGATGATTATAAGACTTTTACACAAGTCTGTATAATCAGAAATTTGTGAACACAATAACTCTTTAAGATAATGACTCAGAAATATGAAATTTGATATGTTTCCTTCTAAACTTAATTGTAGATTTGTGTCCAATTTCCGTTTCAATCCGTTGAAAAACGTTGTTCAAATTACATATTTGAATCAAAATGCACATTGCGACTGCATTGGCGAGTGTTTCGTTTATTTTACACAAGTTAGTATGGTTAGCTTTTGACCTTGGCGGTCTACGAAGAAAATTGTAGCGAGCCGCAAACACGCGCTTCGAAAATTATGGCAACCCCCTGAAACGAAACTTCATTCCGACATTCTCCAGATGGACGCCTGTTAACCAGAGGTATGGTGAAATCTTGTGCAATATCTGTAGTAAGATTTCGTACTCAAAAACATTAAATAAAGTTGTGGTACCTCAGCGCGATTAAAAGTTGCAAATATAGGCAATTTTTTTTGCAAAATATTAAGTTTTTGGGATTTCATAAATTTTATATGTTTCATTGTAAATTACCATTCATAATGTTTTTCTCAAAATAACCAGACCTTGGGTAAATACACCAAAAATATTTACCAACGCACTAGGTGTTTAGCCACCTCACTGGTCGCATGCGAGAAAGTTTCGGGGTGGCCATTTCCTCTGGTTTGAAACTAATTTGCATGCCAAAATTCTTTCGAATTCAATTTACATGTTTCTTTCCAATTGTTTGCTGCATTATAAGAAATTTGAATTTAATACAGAAAAATAAGAAAGCATGTTTCATATTTTTTGGAAATTAAATTGATATTTCTACAGTATGTCTTCGTTTATATCTGTTTTTGTCTAATTAGATCTTTCAGTATGTAAAAAAGTTTAAAAAAAGTTTGGAAAATAATTCTGCAGACATAAAATTACGTAAGTAAAAAGTATGTTACAATATATGCTCTTCTTAGGAATTTAGAACTGACCTAGTTATTCATAAAATGCTGAAGAAAATTCCTGTGTAATCATTGATTTATTTACGAAATGAATTTGTTCTAGATTCATTTTAAAAGAGTATTTCTCCTGACTTTTCATTGATTAAAGAAATTCTTTTCAAAATAAATATGACGTACCTGTTCATAGAGTTGTGCTAATAATTAATACCAATTTTTACAGCGACTGTCCTAACAATGAAGAATTCGTATTTTAAAGAATGGCAGACAAATAGGTTGGAATCTGGAAACGTTTGAACTGAAAAAGGATATATTTGCAAATGATAATCCGATTATTTACATAGATGTTGCGAAGAATACGACTATAGACGCAGCTTAATCTTTATACATTGATCGAAGTTGCTAAAGTAATGTTCTTTCAGATGTTTAAATCAGAATGGGAGACATTCAGGTGAGTTATGTGCAAATATTTGCAACATTGTATTGAGATTGTTTTTCTTGGTGTTTTACTGATGACGCACTCTTCTGAATCCACTTTGTTTGCTTTATTTGCACACACTTTTTTATTTCTAGAAATTATGCCATGTTTAGTCAAAAGATGAGAAAATATTCAGATGTTTGTTTATAGATAAATTTTTGACAGCTTTCTGATACATTTATTCAGTATTTTATACGAAGATGAATACATTTAACGAACTTAAAAGCTTATACAATAAAAAAGAATTGTTTTTTTTAAATAATAACTTTGAAGATTGTAATTTAACTGTGTTTTTCTGAAAATCATACTTTTGTTTGAACGGTTTACTTGGGATTTTTAATAAAAATTTATTATATGTTATATTGACATTCCTAGTACAATTTATCTTTAGGAATTAATCACTCACAATTTAGTAAAAAGTGCAAAATTATTTTTCAATAGAAAAAGCGAATATGATATTTAAATTTGATAGTAAATTTTGCTTGGAATTTTAGCTACTCTCGCTGAAACTTCGCCTCGTAAGATTTTACTTTACATAGAAAAATATTACATCTACATTTTCTGTTTTCTTCAAGTCTTTATTGATGTAAATAGTTCATACTCATCCCACACTTTACGAATGCCCTATATTCACATTTATTGTGATTTTAGTAAAAGCTGACAAATTTATTTTTGGCATTATCCACATTTGTAGAAAGGGACATCAGAAAATATATTTTACAGCACAAATAAATAAGTTTTGATACAAAATTAAAAAAGTCCTATAGTATTTGGTATCATATAAAATTCCAATTCTTGTTAAATGATATATTTTGTATGACACGGAAATATTTTCTGTGAATCCTTTGTTTATCTGTTATTTACAGAGAGGTAGGCGAAATACTTCAGGGTTCTCTTCAGAAAATTATTTCACTTCATTATTATGTTTATCTATCATTGACACTTAATTGCGAATTGTCTGTACACATATTTATCGTCATTCAAATGAAATGTGACAAATTTCTATTTCTATTATAAACATTTCTAGTGACAAAATAAGGAAAACTATTTTTTTACAGTTCAAGCGGGTAAATTTTATACAAAATATTTGAAAATTGAATAACACTAGATGACACAGGTTTCTTATTAAAAAATTTTTATTTGTAAGAAACTAACTTATTTACTGCGGTTTCATGATTAATCTGCTTTGCGCAGTGAAGACGATGAAGAGGTGTATATTCACCTTTCTAAGAAATACTCCTCTTCAATATTTTTCCTAGAAGTTACAAAAATAGATCAAACTGAACTTGCACTGTATACCTCATATTCGAAATGAATACCCCCCAAAATATATAAATGAATACATGATGTGCAAACTTTAAGAATCTGTTTTCAGTTGATAAGTGTCAAGATCTGTTTATACAACACTTTACTCCAATTTAATGAAAGAAAAGGGAAGAGTCCTATGCAACTTTTCATAAAACCGTCCTGAACTTAATGAAATTACTCGCCATTAATGGCAGTCCTCGTCAGTGACGTTGTCCTTCTCCCAACGAGATTACACACCTTTCAGAGACACCGGCTTTCTCACGAAAACTTTCCCCACAGGGAAGGACATGGTATTTTCAGCACAGCCATCTGCAAAATTCCGAGGGATTCAATTTGAGTGCTTTGCTTTGGTAGAGGTAAACTGTCAATCTGCGGAGATTCTAATTTGTCGTTTGAAGGTTAAAAGACCATCTTGGAGACGAGTCTTCAGTAATTGTATTCTGGGTGACGTTATGGTGATGAGACTGGAGACTAGAAAAGGCACGAAATGTTACACTTATAAATTAAGATAATGAATTTCAAAATGCTTCCTTATGATAATGTGGGAAGCTGTGTTAAGGATTGTGGAGGACATTTGATGTTCATTGAATTGCGGCTAGTCGCTGACAGATTCTTCAGTTTGGGAAGTGTTTGAATTAATGTTGTTGAAAGCGTTATTGTTTTAAGAAAGATCATTTTTAGAAAATAAATTTTGAGTTATTGGAAAATATTCGCATTTAAAGTTAATTCTTGATCAAAGACTTATAATACTCAAAACATTTATAGAGAAATTCTTTAAAAATGATTTAAAGCGTCTTTGTAAAAGTAATGAATAATCCGAAAATATGTATGTAGGTGTATATATGAATGGCTTGCCTGATTTGATTACCATATATAGAAGAGAAAGCAAATTTACTTGTGAGACGATAATGTGCGTTCCGGAAGCATCAGTTCAACTTCATGAATAACTTCAATAATACGAGGAATGGAGCATATCAACGTATATCATTATTTGATTTATAATAACTGTGGAAGATTTTCTACATTTTAATCTATCGAAAGAAAACTTCACTTTGCATTTTTTTTAAAAATGTTTCAAGTAATAAATTTAAAATTATATTTAAATGTATCTAAATCATTTCAGACATGAATTTCGTTGTTATACAAGAGAATTCTCAATATATGTTTTAAATACTCTAGAAAGCTTTTATTATTTTTGTAAGCAATACATATAAATTAATAAAATTGATATTTAATGATCAAAATTGTCAACATTAAGATTCAAGTAGGCTTGGATTATAATTGTAGGTTCTTTCTGTAAAACGATTCAAGAATAATTTATTTGTTACAAAGTAAGTAAGTGATTTGAATTTCGCAGTATTATTAAATTTCTGGAATGTTCAAACATATATAAGCAGTTTTCTACAATGATTACAAATGATGACAAATTTATTCATTATTGTCGCTATTAATTTAGGAATAAAATTCGGAATTTAAAATTACTAGCAGGCATTATCTGCTACCTTATTACGTATTAAAACTAATTCATTCGATTAAGTTTGAGATAAACCTTATGAGTTCTAATTTTAATTTTTCATATATGAGTATAAAACTTCATAGTCTGATCACGAATCTTAAGCATTATTTTCAAAATCAGTTATTTTCTTATATCTAGCAACAGTGTGAAAAAGTTTTATCAAATGTTTTTTTAGAAAAGCTGAAATCATGGCCTTTTAGCGTTCAGTATGAGTCACCAGCGGTCTTTTCCTTAGAGACTTTCATTTTATCCATTGTTTTTCTTTTTATTTTGGGAAAAAAAGCAAAATGGACCTTGGTTGCTGAACTTCATTGAGTCTTCCAATTTTCACCTGCTTTTGCTTCATTTCCTTCAAAATTCTTTAAATTTATTTTATTTGATTTGTGGAAGCGTTCAGTTCACTTGCTTGTCGAGCACTGATTTAAAAGGAAATCCGGAAAATCGAAGGCTTTTTTGTCACTTTGTGGATTTTCTTCACAAATAAAAAATGAAAGATTGAAAAAATATTAAACGTAATTCCAGTAAAGATAAAATAATAATTATTTATGTGCTTATATTAGAACATGCTTAATTGTAGATAATTCATATTTAATTTTCAAACATTTCGACCCGACTTTTGCATTATTAAAATTTAACTAATAATTTAATGTTGACGTAATAAAAGATGTATACTATGAGTGTAAAGTTTTTCACCTTTCCCGTTTCCTGGAAATCTTCTGGAACATTATGTTCCAACCGTATAGGCGAGTGTGTCTATTCCAGTAAAACATTTGTAAAACTCTCTTTCCTGACATAAGAATGGCATGTCAGGGAAACAACTTTACAGCTTAGTAACAATAATTTTGTAGTAATTTGATCACTGATGGGATATATTGTCCCGCTGTTAAATACGATTGGGATAAAATATCTCACAAAAAGAATTCATTCGAAATTTCTTAAATCTAATATTGAAAAAAACAGTAAGAACATTTTACACTAAGTATAAATATATTTATACTTACTGTAAAATTAAAAGAAAAATTGACCTGTTGAAACCTGAGCAATGTGCGTGCTCAAAAATATAAATCCGCCATTTGCAATCTGAGAGTATTTCCAGGTTTCTTCAATCATAATTTTATTCCCTAACTTTTTAAGAACGCTGAAAACATAAAAGCCCATGTAAAAGGAGAATTTATTTACCAATAGGAAATGAAGTCTAATTTCTGGGACGTATATGCCCATTAGGGCAGAAAGGGTTAATACAATCATTCTCCTTAAGAATTCTTAATAATTCTTTCTAGAAAATGTAAAGACAAATTTTGTTCGTGTAGTACAATTAGCAAAGAAAGTAGTTTATTAAGATAAGATATCTATACTTATAAAAGGCAATGTTTGTGTGTGTGTGCACGAGATGTCCAGACGAATCTATCGCACTTACAACCATGACATTTCGCACACAGGTACTGGTGATTCATTGCATCTCGAAGCCGAATTTTAAAATTTAATATAGAAAAGTTTTGATTTAAAGCTTTGTGTTGTTTTGGGTCCTTTTCGATACGTTTACGGTTGTAGTATCTTTTCTAATGATCGCTGAAAAACAATCAATACGTTATCTGATAGAACAAACAATTTCCGTTCTTATGAAGTTTGTTTTGAATTTCTAACGTAATTTACTGAATTTTGAAAATTTTTTTAAATAATAGTCACTTTTTGCTAATATTTTTAAATCTGAATTCTTAATTTCTTGCATCCGCCGTTCTAATGATGCTATCCTTTCCATTTTTTAGGTAATAACTGGAGCATTTCCTCTTCATTAAAAACTGGAAAGGTTAAGTTAAGTGTTAAAATAGTTTCGTTCCATGATTCTTCGAAACCAAGGTCGTGGTATTGTATTCCCAGCATGCATTTCGTCGAATCCACGTGACGTCATAATCCTTTTGCGTTCAGCGAGATTTTGTATTACGATCGTACCGTCCGTCGTCGCGTAGACAGGTCATGCTTTTAATTTTTTTAATACTTTTTGATAGTCAAGCATAATGGCTGATATTTTTAGTTACAGAAGACATGTTCATCCTACTTGTACGTTCACTGAAACTGAAAAAAAATGAAATATGATCTCAAGGAGATATTTACATAATGTAGCTTCAAAGTTTAAACCTGCAGCTGAAGATTGTGGGCTTTTTTTAAAAATTGTTGAAATTCATGATGTCATGGGCAAGGCCGTGAGGTTACTGGCAGTTATTGATAAAATCTCCGTGATTCCTATAGACATTCATATTAAACTAGAATATTGAAAAATGCTTAATCTGCAATTTTTGACTAAAACACTAATGAATTCTGGTATAATATCTTATCCAATATTTTAATATGTACAATAAATTGATACGTTTGTATGCATAGAGTCATCAACATAAAATGATAAGCGAATGAAAGTTATCTCTTTATATTTCGCGTAAGTATTTCAAGCTTTAATCATATTTTGTATAGTTCGAATATATATTTTTAGTGATTAGTAAAGAAATATTGTATAATGCTTTCACAAATACAAAAAAAGTTTTTTGATAAACGAAATTACTATCTTATAAAAAAATACACATGAAGCAATTGAAAACCCTCCCGTCTTTTCGGGCCATTGGTGCGATATAAATCTAACCCATGGCTATTCTATATTTATGAGTATTTTGCCTGATACAATTTCTTCGTAACATTATTTTCTTCTCAATTTTTTCACTCCTTGAATGTAAGTAAACAAATAAAAACATCCAAACAAGATAATAAATTACTAATAAACTTACAACAAATAATGTTAGTTATTAGCTTAATTTTCGGTGGAAATCGTTTATATCAATATAAAATAACAATTTTAATCTCTGGAATATGCACATTAGCATTACTTTTTCTATCAGTTACCTAATAATATTATAATATACAAGTAATTTAAGAACTCTTGGTGTAGTGAACATCTTTAAGATAAAGTGTTAAATAAGACTGAAAATGCTAATCATCCCTAAATCAAAGATTTTAATTGGTTTAAAATGAATTTTAATGTTTCTTTTTCTATTTTAAAACGAAAAAATATATATAAAATTATAATTTATGACAATAATAATTGCTATGATTTTGAAAAGGGTTTTGTTTCTCATGTTTATTCATAACATGCATAAACTAAAATTTAATCTTTATTTTCAAAAATGAACAAACTTCCTGTAAATAAAAAAAAACTATTATATATATATATATATATATATATATTTGCTAAGTCAATATTTGGCGAATGTATTTCAAGACTCAATTACTGAATTTTTAAATGCATATTGCACATTTTAATATTTCAAAGACGATTCTTATGAATCAGAAATTTTATATAATTTTATGACATGAATAATTTTTCCGAAGCACTTATTGCATTTAAATTCCTTTTTTTGCATTTATGGTCTATTAGTAAAAATCCAAAATGTCACCCTTAAAACTTTACTTTTAGCAAAAAATCGACGAAAACTCGGAACAGTAATCTTTAACATTGCCGAATGCACCATCTTCCTTCAGTAACACTCCAGGACAACTCAGAAACTATGTACGTGGTTGATTATCAGTCAATTACAGTCCAGTAGAGCGTCAAATATTCACTCTGGATTTCCTTTAATGTATTCCCAGTTCTAACGCTCGTAAAGCACATTTGGTGTGAATCTAGGTGATTCGGAGCTCAAATGGTTCTATTCAACCACTGCTTAAATTGACGCTGGAACTCCAGCAATCGTGGGTATTGTAGAAGAGCCGCGCATATGTTGCATCAATCACTGAACGAGATTGATGTTATGTGTATTTGGAAATGCAGCGTATGAAAGAGAAAGAAGTGTATTTAAAAATTGAACATGTATATTTTCTCTTTCACTTTCTTATTAATATTTACTAATTTTCAAGTGTTTTTTAATCATATTAACTCTTTTTAAAGAGTCCCCACATGCCATTGAATTTCGGCATGAATTTGTAGAAATAACAAAAAAAATTGTAGCGTTTGTTAAATAAATACTCGTAATGTAAATGATTTATTTGAATTTTCCATAATCAAATCATTGAAATTTTCTTAACTTTTATGCAAGCTAAAATAAGTTGATATTTTAAATTTTTTATTTAATTTTAACAGACTTTTCTTACAGTTAAAAGTTATAGATTGAAACTGTTTTAATTGCTTATTTCCTCATACAAAAAATTACGTTTAAATTATTACACTTAAAATATCATACGTCTATAAAACCATAGGAAATTAAAATCGCAATATACTTCATAAACAAAAAATTAATGTATGAAATTGGGCGATTAATTTTATATTTCCGTAACGATTTGAAATAATAAGCCGAAAAGCGATTTTGATTTGCATAAAACAATATTTTTTTTACTGCAATGTATTGATGTGTGTCAGTTTTTTATATTTTTAAATATATTGAAGTTCTTAAATTCGTATTAGCTATCTACTAAAATATTTTATTGTTATTTGTGATGTATCAGTATTTATCAGTTAATAATTTCCATAGATTTAGTTTAAAGAAACGTTTGCATCACATTTCTGTAAATTGATGTTTAAATCTTTTCTAGAATATGTTGTTAATTTTGAAATGAATTAAGAATGGATCAATTCCTAATAACTTATTTCAAAATATTAGAGTTGTTAAAAACTCTAAATTTTGAGTGGAATGCTTAATAAGTCAAGAAATTAAGATAACAGTAGCTTATAAAGAATATTGAATATAACTTTATTTCTAAATGAACTTCGTACATTTTCTATTAATTTAATAAATAGTGATTTTTTTCATGGTTAGTTGTGATTTTGAATTGTTTTATATCTTTTGCGAATAATTAAATTTTAAACAAGTTCCCTTAAACGAATAACATGGTAAATGAACCTAAATGCTATTATAAAATATTCTTATGAAAAATCAGCCGAAACATTAAAATAAAGAGGATTGAGTTTGCTTGATATAATTTTTATTTAAATACTAATAAAGTTAAATTTCATATTTTTTTGAAATAGATAGAAATTTGAAATGTATGTTTTAACCCCTTCTCAGTTAAAATGAACAATAATTTCAAAATCAGTTGTAACTTGACAATAATGGATTCGATTCGAAATCAAGATAATAGTTAGTCGACATTTTTAGAATCCTCAATCTGGTAATCTCCTTTCAACAGATGAGACTTTGGACTGACGACAACAGCTGTGGAAACCGTACCTGTCACGAAATATAAGGTTCTCTAGACGTGAGAAATGGATTTCTAATTGGTTTTCGAGTGGAGGATTCAGAATATTTTCTGATTCCACATATTTCGAGTAACTTTGATGAGATTGATACGGATGTGTGGTTGCCATAGTAACTGTCTCAAAGCTGTAATTTCAATATAGTAGTAAATACTGTCATTCCCAGGACTTTAAAAATATGAAATTTCTTAAAAATGAAAGTTAAAATGCTACACTACAGCAAAGGAATCTCACAAACAAATTCCAGAATTATCTTTGATTAGCGGCTTCTCTGTGCAGCTTCTTAAAATATGAATTTATGCGATTTAATATTTGAATAAAACTTTGAGTAGAAGCAGATAAATTTAGAAGAGAGTTAATGTTTGTTCAGCAACTGTTAATAATTTCTATTTCGACTAACTTTTTCGGGTAGATATGGACGTGTTGTTACCATAGAAACTGTCTCAAAACTGCTTTAATCTGAATTCTAGCTGTTAATACTATCACTCCCGAAGAATAAAGGAATTTAAAAGAAAGCTGAATTTTTTAAAACAGTCCCATACAATACCGAAAAACCTTTCAGCCACTTATTACAATAGATTTTCAGATTTTTATCGCAGCTATAAGTGGATTAAAATGATTTAAAATATCGATGAAAATCCCATTAGTTAAGGATATAAATATAAGAGAATAAGTGTTTACTTTATAATAATTGATAATGCACACCTTTATGTCAAGAAGCCATTAATAAAAGCATTATCTTCAGTTAATCTGATATAAATTCTCTTCCTTAATTATGGTACTTTATCACGTGTCTAATAGAATTAGGACAGATATCAATGTCCATTTTTAAGAGCTTTTTAAATATCAGAAAGCTATCATTTTCAGTTTAAAAATTATTTGACTTATTTATTTCAGATTTTGTTTTATTTTTCTTGTATTAGAAATATTCAAAATTAATTTTTCTTTCAAGTACTCCCCAATCCATTCGTATTCTTCTCTTTATTTTCCATAATTAATTTTTTTATTTGATGCTTAACTTTTGCAACTTTTTTTATGTTCATTATGAAAACTCTTTATTTATTTGCTTTGCACAAGATTATGAAATTATCATTAAATATTTTAATTTAATTGAAAAATCTTTTTTCTCCTTAGTTAATTAAAAGATCAATTTCAGCCAGTTCTCATCACTTTTTTTAGCTAATCCAAAAAGTCCCAATTTTTCTTAAAGAAAAGAAAATTCATATAAAACTATCTCACTTAAAGCCTTTAAAATTTTTTCCATTAAAAATATTTTATGAATAAGTAGTCTTGCTGATTTTAAAATACACAGAAAGTTCTATCTTCATGATATTTGAAATCACCAAATTTCTTAGATATTTTTAAATTGATTATTATCATGATTGTTGTTAATATAATAAATTATATTAGAATTTAGTTGAAATTTTATTTTTTAAGTAAATTTCTTTTCAAAAATACCTTTTACAAAATAAAAATAAAGGTTTTCTTCTTTACGTTCTGACTAACAATTATTAGCTATTATTAAGGTTATAAAGGCTCTATTTCTGTAGATAAATCTAAATGAGTAGCATTCTGAATTATAGTGAAAAATTATATACTTTATAAGCTTTTGTGTGTATAACAAAACAAAGTAAAAATAATCTGAATTGTTATGAGGTGATCTGCATGTAGATTTCTTGATGCTTTAAAAACAATTATTTGTGAAGTTCAAGAATATTTAAACTTTAACAGAAGAATAAGAAGTTATAAGTGTTTCAATCAATCTTTAATTTATGAATTCGATTCTCATTAATACAACTGTTATTATTGAATTTCAAAATTAAAATAAAATGTATAATTTATACGCTTTTCAACACCATTTTTAAAACATTTTCTTTTCGGCAGTCGAGTTAAATAATTATTTAACATTTAGAGAAATGTTCAACATTTTTGTGCGACTGGTACTTCTAAACAGACATTTATATTTTTTTTTAATCTGATGATATAGTGTGGCTTTATCTTATCAGAAAAAGTGCACTTGAAGCAGAGAGAACAGGCCCTGGAAATTTTGTTGGCGTTTTAATTCTTAAAGACGATGGAATTGGCTTTTGAGCAATTATAGTAACCGTTTTAATATATTTATTTACTATTGATATTCATTCTTGAATTTAGTTTCTTACTCTTCTTGAATAAAGTTTCCTTTTCGACAATTAAAAAAATGCTCGAAATTACGAATATCATTCAGATTATATAAATGGATGTCAAATATAGGGAAAAAATTTAAGAAATTCAAAATTAAGGAAATAGTTTCAAAACAATAACATATTTCTTTTCAGATATTAATGAGTCTTTTCATTGCTCTTTTGAATTTTTCATTGAAATACATAAATTATTTTAAAGAAAATTTTAATTGAACAGGTTACAGAGTTAGTTATTTTATTCCAATATATCATACCTATCTATCATATTATGAAAGTGACCAACTTTTAAGAATGTTTAAATTATTATTCCTTCTAAAAATGACCCATCTCTTACTGTTTAACGACTTTTCGGACAATAAAATATAAAATAATCAAGGAAATCGTAAATTTCATTCTCTTTATATTTCATTTAGTCAGCATGAGAAAACTATAGTAGAAAGCAGCAAAATGCAGTTCGCCAGATCATACCAAATATCTTAAAGTTACATTTTATATCATAACATTACCCTAATATAAATCTATATATATAAAATAGTAATTTTTTGAGTATGAATGTATGCTCGTTTTTTTAATGCCCGCTCAGAGCGTTTCACTTTTAGAGACGAAATTTGGCGTTGAGCTGGATTAGCACAAAAGTAATCAACGCCGTAAAATTATTTTGAAATTCGAAGTAGATTTTTATTTATTTCATTTTTAGTGGTAAATGCAGCAGTCTTCGCCTATTTTCGCCAATTTTCCTTTTTTCTCTATTATTATTCACTCACATCCGGTGTTTAATTTATGAGCTTTCACATTCTTTTATTTATCTTTCTTTAAATATTATTCCTTTTGAGCCGGAAATAAGGAAGTTGAGTTGAATAAAATATCTTATTTTTTCCTTTGCAAACGATTCTCTTTATGAACATCGGAAAAATCGCTTTCTTGCATTTCTCTCTCTTTTTTTTTTGGGGTCTTTTGCACAAACAGAAATATGGATCCCTATTTTTTTGTCTTTGGTCTTTTTTTATTTTACAACATATATTTTTACTTTCTAGTATACGAAATATACAAAGAGAAAGTATTGTAATCTTCAAATAATTCGAACTCGAGGTTTTGAAGAATCTGCAATCCGAAAATCAAAATTTTGGAATTATGTCTGTCTGCCTGTAAACACGATAACTCGAAAACTATTAAAGCCACAGGGTTAAAATTTGATATGTGATCTTCACACATAAATTGTAGGTTTGTATCAAATTTTGGAGAAAATCTGTCCTCAGAAGTCTGTGTGTCCGTGTTCATGTGAATACTGTAATTCAAAAACTTGAATACTTAGATAGATAAAATTTGGTGCACAGTTTTATCACCAGGTCTGTACAAAACGCTCCAGCGTTCGCGCCTTTTTTGCCTTGTAGAATGGTGAAGAAACCGAATATGCAATTTGAACGCCCGAACGCCTTCTCTTCACCGATTGAATTCGAAATTGGACACAGATCTGCAATTACGATTAGAAGACAGCATAGCAAATTTCAATTATGTAAGTCATTACATTTAGGAGTCATAGCGTTTACAATAATGCGATTATACAGACCCACAGACAGTCAACCCTTTGTTGTATTTGGACCAAAATTTGACATAAACCTACATTCCTGATGATAAAACTGCGTACCAAATTTTATACATCTAGTTATTTAAGTTTTTGAGTTATCGTGCTCACAAGAACACAGACAAACGGACACATCGACTTCACGTGGACGGATTTTGTCCAAAATGTGATAGAAACCAATTTTATGTAAAGATCACATACCAAATTTCATCCCTGTATCTCAAATAGTTTTGGAGGTATCGTGTTCTCAGACAGACAGAAATAATTCCAAAATTGTGTTTTCGGACTAAGGGTGGTCTAAAACGTGGAAATTCAACAAAATCTCGAGTTAGAATTTTTTGACGATTACAGTACTTTCTCTTTGTATACTTCGTATACGAGAAAGTAAAAAATGGAGGCGGGCATATGAAAAAATATGAATTCCGAGCAACACCGTGTTATCAGCTAGTTTTAACTAAACAGAATTCTAATTCAAATTTGCTTAAAAATTATTTTGTCATTTAAGTGATTGCAGAAAAAATGTATTAAAACCAATATTCAGTATATTACATAATGGTTTAAGCTTATTTATATACTCTATAATGATTCATATCAGTATATCTACAGTTTTAGAGAATTTTCACATACAGAAGTCTGCTTATTCACATCCTAAACTACTCCAACTAAAGTTAACATTCAGCAAGTTTCTTAATTCAGAAAGTGCGCAGAGTAAAATCTCTTGGCGTAATGTGTTTCTAGAATAATCTTTAACTGGGTACAGTAAATTTCACAATTACCGACTTTGGCTTTGAATCTAAAATGTAGCTTGCCACTTCCGATATTTGGGAAATCAGAGGGAAAGGAATTAAGCTGGTTGACGTTCTTTAATTGAATTTCCGAAATTGAATTGATTTTACTTTATTTCCTACATTAAAACTTTGTTTTGAACACATACTTTGATGTTAAATATTTTTCAATTAGTAAATTGGTGATAAAATAGGCTATGATGAAATTTGCAGAATAAAAAGAAGCACAAAAACACTTATAATACTTCGTGAATTTATGCATGACTTACATTTCTTCCCTGTAACTAAAAATTTACACAGTTCTAAGAAAACATTTAAGCTTGGTTGGTATTGAATATTATGACACAAGTACCATTGAGTTAATTATACTTCGCCAAACAAAAGGGTTGACATTTTAAGTCGAGCATAATAGCACAGTTGGGTGCCCATAAAACATTCAATATGCAAAGAATTGAAAAAGAGTAGATTTTCCACGAAATATACACAGTGAAACAGAAGTTTGGAAAAAAAGTGAACCTGGTTAGTTAAAGTTTGAACATTCTGAGACAATATACAAAGTATGGTCTGCAAAAAACTTATTTGCTTCAAATGATAATTTTTTGGGAAAAAAATATAAAATTTCAATAATTATTTTATTTTACTACATATTTTTCGAGTTGAACTTCCAATGAACAATACGCGTGATTGTGATTGAAATTTAATTAAAGCTACAATAATGTTAAAAAGATGTTTCTGAGATTTTTTGTAGAAGTCCATTAATTGATTTTTATTAGATTCATTAATGAATCATACAATATTTTTGGAAATACATATACTTAAACTCATTACTAATATTTATATTATATTTATTACATAACTCAAGTCCATTTACATAGAATAGTATAGTTGATATACAAAAACAAAACGTTTAGCAGAAGGCTAGGTGTCAAAACATTGCTCGTATTAAAGTTTAAAATTCCTTATAAATATGAATTCTGTAATACTTTGTACCAAGTAAGTCTGGAGTAATCAAAAGGTACAAGTAAAATAACAAGCTAATAACAAATTTTAATGATTGATAGAGCATTAAAAATAGAAAGTTTTTCAAAATGTAGACAGTAAATAAAAGCAAAACTAATATCTTGTTCTCTTTATTTATTAAAGAAAGTAAAGTCTTGATAACTTTTTCAAAATCAAATCATGTTCCCTAATAAGACAAAAAAATGCTACACAATTCTACCTTTTAAGAGAAATTTTTAAGGAATTGTAGGAAACAAATTTGGATTATTCTTATTGTTTAAAGTAAGTCTTATTATTCAAAATAAAATGATAGACTTTATTAAAGTGAAATTTCCGTTTTTACTAGATTGCCTTATTATATCACGAGATTTTTATCACGGGTAGTTGATCCGGTATATTCATTAAAATTATTTTTATTTATTCTTCATTTAAATCCAGTACACATTATCTTATGCATTACAAAAAGACTGAAACTTTTACTAACTTCCTATTTAAATGTGTATTTCTAGAAAAGCTTTTGCCAATTGTTATTTCTTGAAAATTCGATGTCAAATCAAAGCACAACTTTTACAGTTTTATTTAGAATGCATTATAAAGCTAACTATTTTGAAAAATATTTCACAATACTCGCTGAAACTTGTTTATTTTTAACATTTTCTATTTAAATCTTTAATTATACGCTGATTAAAGACCAAAATCTCAGAATTAATATTTAAATCATATTTAATATAAATTCGTTTGAAATTAAAGGAATATTTTTCTAAAATAAGTAATGTGTTATAATTTGTGGGAGTTTTTTTCACAATTTCTCTATTGTTATGAGCTGTAAACATAAGTGCGTTATATATATTCTTTTAGTATTTTAAAAATAATACTCTACAAACTTTTTTTGTTTTGATTTTGAAAGTGAGATTCAAAATATATTTTTTTAGCATTTCGCAATTTCAGTAATGAATTTAGAAACTTAGTAAACAAGATAATTTTATTCAATCCTAGACAAATATGTAATTCTGATTATTTATATTTTTGTCTTGAAAATAAATATATGTGTAATAATCCAATTTTTAAATGAGGATAAAGGTCTTATTCATTATTTGTAGCAAACTAGAAAAGATCAAGAGCCCAGAAAGTAGGTTTTCTAATAATCCTTTTAAGGTGTTGACATGCAATTTCTCCAAGAAAGCAATTTATGAGTTTATTAAAAACCAATATTGCAGCATATTATTTAAAATGTTTGTTTTAAAACATTCAGTTATTCTTTCTTGCGATAAAACATAGATTGTTTATTAAGAAGTGCCCTTGTTTATTGTATGATTATATTTGAAAAGATTTGTGTAGTTACGATTATATACAAAGTCTGTTTTATTTTTGAAATGGATTAAAATGTATAACTTATTTCGATGCTATGTCTTGTAGATATAAAATTTTATTTTTCCTAATAAGATGCAATCTATAGCATTGCAAGAACTATAGAAAAATCATCGTCTTTCTAGCTAATTTATGAATCAAGAAGGAAAGTTAAGATGTAAAATTTTATTAGTCAAATTGTCTCCGATATGCTTTATGTCAATTAAAATGCCTTCTATGTGGTGAAAAAATTAGTAATATAACTCTGAGAATTTCAAATTTTAATTTATAAATTTTAGTTAATTTATGCAAGAAAAACTAAAATTTTCTAAACAGGTGATTAGATTTCACTCTAAAATTAATTTATTTGAGAAGAACTGAGAACACATTGCATTGGTTTTACTAAAACAATAATTATTTTGTGTAATTTGCAATTATTAATAGTTTATAATGTGAGAGATATACAAGTTTTTATACTTACGACTAATGTAAATTTCTGCTGCAGGCGCCTGTCTATTTCAAAGACAGTAAAACAGTTAAATATTAAAGGAACTCTTAAAGGAATTATTTTCAGTTGAGAAATAAGTTTGACTTGCTAGACGCACATAAATTAAACATAAGGGGATTGTAGCAAAAAGTATTATCTTTAACATTTAAGATATATTTGTTTGCCTTTAACGCTCTCGAGATAATCTTTAATTTTTTAATTTTCCCATTCGGGTGTTTTACAGACTTGTGTGTATATTGATCTTCAAAAATGTATATTGTTTCAGTGAAAGCAAAGGCACTGAAATTTATTTGGAATTAGAAACAGAAATGCCATGTTATTAGAGAAAAGAATCAAATATAAATGTTATGAAAAATTTAAATTCAGACTTAACCTCTTGCTTTGAGGCATGTTTAGAATTCAGTAAATAAAGAAAAGACCCTGTATAATACTGAATTCGAAAAACAAATTTTACTACCAGGAGAATTTAAAAATTAAATTTTCCTTAAACTTAATGCATGTTAATTCTAGTCATTTTCATCAGTTAAAATAACAATAGTGGGCCTTCAAAGAAACACAAAGCCCATTTCATACCACACTCATTTATTATTGTTATGAAAGTAATTATTGCGAAACTAAATATAAAAAGATAATTACAGACTGATGAGTTTCGAGAAAGGATATTAAATTATAATAGAACATCTTCGAAGCGTAATGGATAAATGCGAAAACAATCGAAATTTGTTGCTGTCAAAAAATGTTATGTATACTACATTTACAGAGCAAGTAAGATCGCATCGGAAAATATGTCAGTTCTTAAGGCTGATTTACAATATCGAATTATGAAGAAATTACTTAAATATTGAATAATTGAATGTATTCCCGGTAACTGCTATATGATCTGATTATATATTATTAGAAATCTCGTAAATTAACCGACATTTTGATACATTTATTTTAAACCCATAAAATAGCTGTGATAAATTTCATAAGGAAAATTTCGAAGAAGGAGAAAATATGAACAATAAAAATTTCTAACATTAAGTAAAACTAAAACTAAGAAGACATATGGCTAATGAAATTCAGTAGTTCTGAATTCGTGGGATGAGGTGAAATTCGATTATAACTAATTTCCGAAACTGAAAAAATGAAACGTTTATTTTGTTCAAAAGTAAATTGTCAACCTGAAAAATATACCGATACATATAAGGAGTACAATATGTATTTTGGTAGAAATTCTACGACATTCAAAATTTATTGATATGTAGTTAAGTTTGAACCAAAATTTTTTGAAATATTGCAGGCCGATTGCGAATGATTTGGATCGTTCTACAACCTAAATTTTGAAATACATCCCAAAATTTTTCCCAACAGATAAAATGTGTTGAATGCGATTTATATTTAATATTGAAGTATGCATTTTTATTAATCGATATTGAATTATTCCGGGTTCTTTATAGGAAAAAACATTATTTCTCTATATTTACTTTATTATTTCATCTTATATCTCACCATTTGTCAGTTGTTCTACAACCAGCGCATTCTCCATTATACTTTTCATTCAATACTTGTAAGTCATATTTGGTGTTTCATTATTTTTGTCTTCGCCGAAATGCTTGGTGACTATAAATGTAACTGTTGCCGGTTGCTCCAGGGCTTTCTGAAGGCATTTTGTATTCTTCCAAGCTTGCCTTACGTTCTGCGGTCCGATAGAATGTTCCAAGCCCTAAGTCACGCAACAGATGGTACGTTTGGATTTCAGACCACGTATCATACGGTCACATTTGCAACATTGGGAATATGATGGATCTGTTTATTCGAAACCGGAGGCATTTTCTCTACGTCAGTTAAAAGTGGTGTTTGACCAATGTTCCAAACGGATACTCCGAATTTAAAGAAAGTTTCAGAGAATTCACTTTAGGGACACATTAGCATATATTTAGATAAATTCCCCCAGGAAATATGCGCTCAGCGTTTTCAGTTTAGTCAAACAAAACAAAACATTACAATTCTGGTTGCTTCCCTTCCCAAATCGTATTTTTTTCTCTTGCCAGCGCCTAGTAAGAAATACTGAAGTAGTGAAAATAAAACATTGTTTTGTATTTCTATAGAAATATTTTCTTGGCAGTTCAGATATCTAGAATTGAGATTATACAATTGGTTAATTCGAAAGTTTTTAACCCAAGAGAATGCGCGGCTCCTTAAAGAACGCTAAGACGCGCGGGGATCATAGAATGACCCAAAACTAAAATTCAACCCTGTGCTGTTAAAATCATTATATTTTTAGTTGGAAAAATAACATTTTTGACTTTTAGACATTAAGAATGCACTGCTTATCACAAACCAAATCTACTCGATTATTATCCACAAATAAAGCACGGATTTCTAGAGGTTCATTTTTCGCTCATCTCTTTTACTTGAAAAGTTTGGTTCGCATTTCCCGATAAATATACTTGTTCACTCTACAATTAAATGTAGCATGTTATCGTTGATGAGTAACTCAGAACTCTTCACTGGCCTTGTCACATCTTTCGCTGGTCCTTTTGTTCCAGGTAAGTACGGCAGGATATTTTGACTACGAATATTCTGCCTAAATTTTGCTTTTCTCCACTCAATGCCCTCTTTTGATGAACACAATTTCCAGAATCTCTGTCCTCTTGCGATTCCGTATCATGTTCGCAGAGACTTTCATGATCTGAAAAAATATGTTTTAAAATATTGTCAGGTCCATTGTCTTCTTTGTCCAAGTCTGGATCTTCATCAGTTTCAACTTCAGCAAGAAGTTTAAGTAAACGCTCCATTTCTATTTCTTATGGAGTCGGTATTGTGAATAACAGTTAAATTATTCAATTAGACAAGGAAAAAAAGGGCTGACTGTATCAGCTACATGAAATAACTAGTCGGTGGAACAAGCGGAAAGACGCGCGGGGTCATTTAATAACCCCAGTAACAGACCAAAAGTGTATTAGGCGACGAAATAATTCCGGAAAATACTTTCTAAATGTTCAGAAAAGGCAGATGGGGTGACAAACTCAATTACTGATAAGGAAGGAATGAACAGGTGGCTAGTCTTTTAGGAATCTGAGTTTTCCAAGGGCGTCTGATCATAAAATGACCCTCACGCGTCCTGCCTGGGTGAATTCAAAAGTTTTTAATTCTAATTCGTTGCTAATTCGAATTTTTATTTTGTCCGTTGATCGTACCGTTTTCCGTTATCCTAAGGTAGAAATGTCGTCTATAATTCTAATATATTTGGTAAGTTTGAAGTCAAAAATAAATAAATTAAAATATTTATAATTTTTTTTATTAGTTAAATACATTCGAACCTTGTACCCTCAGTAATTATAAATGAATGATTCTTAAGGTTCTCAAACAAGAATTTGATTTCTACTCAAGAATTTTAAAACTATTTTATCACTATTTAACTCAAGAATTTTATTGCTATTTAATATAATGCATCAACAAAGCAATAAAAATTTCTAACTTTTTAAAAATAAATTGAACACGTTAAATGTAAAAAGTACTGTTCATTTTTATTGTGCTTTTTTTGCATTTGCAGATCGCTATTCTATTTGTTTACTAATATTAATTATTTATTTAAATTATTTCAAATATTAATTATTCTTTTCATCATTTTAATTATTATAATTACTTACTTTTATATGGTAATTATTTATTGAATATTTTTGATTTTAAAATAAATCTCTAATGCCATATTTTGTTTAAAGTTGTCGCCTTGTTTTCTGCTGTATTTGTTTTTAGACCCAGTTTTTCTGCATTCGAATTTTTGGATAAATTGAATTTATATTGCAGTACCTTCAGCTTCGAATTAACCAAACTGCATTACACAATCTAATTTGTGTTTGAAATGATTTGATTGCCATTAAAAGGAACTATTAATTTTTTTGTCAATAAAATATAAATAATTTTATCCTCTGGTTTACATGATAGATTAGTCCACCGAAAATATACAAACTGAAAACTTGCAATTTCAATCACCATTTCACTTTGAACATTGGCATGTCACGAGTTTTAAAAATTAAATAAATTATATATATTATTTCAGAGGTCATCTTTGTATAATTTCGCTCATTTGTGCAAACCGAATACTTGCCAGTTATTCTACTGCTTATTCCATTTGATTTTTCTCATTAATTTTATATGAACTATTTAATTAAATATTAACGTAATTCCGCTTATTTAACTTATAAATTTCCAAAAATGTCTTTAAGGAAAACAGAGAATAAATTTAAACATCTTTAAATTTTTGAATTTCTAAGCGCTTTAATGCTTGTATTAAATTCGAAGTATTAATATTTGTTATAAAATGTAGAACTATAGAGAAAATGTAGTAAGGAGGAGGAGGAACTGAAAATTCACCATGATCTAAATCTGAGATTAGAAGGAAAAATTCTTTCGTAATATATCGTAAATGTATCCAAATGTAGTTCTAATCTTTTTTTATTCATCCAACCACATTAGGAAGAGCCGTAAATAATGTATGTGATGACTGTTATTGCAGCCAATTGAAAATGGAAACCCCACCTTCATTTACTTTTCAACTTAATATTTAATGAAACTGTGGCTTAGATTACCGAATCATTTATCATGCTCCTTTACCAACTTATCTGTAAAAAGGTTTCTTGAACCTAGACTTTGGTTCTCAGAAATAGATAATGGCATGATTTTGCTTTGGAGCTTTAAAAGATTTTGATATTACATCATCTGCTAGGATTTCTGAAGCTCTTTATGTTGATGACAAGTATATGTTTTATGGATACATCTTTTATGCTTTTTTATTGATAAAAATGTTAAAACCGTAAGTTTCCTTAAGAATAATATCTAAAGTCTCTGGATTTTTATAGTTTTTCGATTCGTTTAAAAAATTGGAACTGAAGCATTTTATGCAATTACTAGCTGATGCCCGCAACTTCGTCTGCATAGTAGCACATTATTGGTACCTCGTTGTGTGGGATAAAATTTCTTCGTATCTTTATAGTATTAATGTAAAAAATATACGTATGTTCCAAGAAATACTGCAGACGATGACAATTAAAACATTGTTAGAAATTGTGTCTGAAAACACTTTCAGAAATTAATTAAAATTAAACAGAATGTTGCGTGGGAATGTAAATAGCATAATTTAAAAGCTAACTTTTTGAACTTTAAGATGATGTTAAAACGCTTTTTTATTCGATAATAGGCTCTGAAGTTACTGTGGAAAAACTTTAAAATTTAAGATAATTTTTAAATAATTAAAATTCTGATTAAAATTTCGAAAAATCATTTCTTAATGAGCACCTGATACGCAAGAAGCAATCATCTGTCAAATTTCAAGTTCCTAGTCCTGGTGGTTTGGGAGATTCGTTGATGAGTCAGTGAGTGACTTTGTCTTTTATATACGTAGGTTAGTCAAAAAGTTAATCGCACTCCTTCATAAAAATGTTCGGTGAAAGTCTATTTTGGTGAAGCTTTGTGCCAACACTTCAGACATTTATCTGTGTCGTGTGACGTAGCTGCATTCACGCGGAAATTTTAGTTTATCTGATAATCAGTCGTAAACATGCCTCGGCAGCTGCAAGTGGCGTCCAAATTGGAAATAGTGCAGTGGTGTCGTTGTTTGTGGTCGGAAAGGTGTAACTGCACTGAACTTTATCGGCAGTTGCATGAAGTGTGTGGTGAAAATGCAATGTCACGTCAAGCTATCACGGAGTTATGCAACATGTTTGAGAACAGACGTACAGATATTGACGACTCTGAGCGCTAGGGAACACCATCAACTGCGACAATTTCTGCGATCGCTGCTCGTATCAGTGAATGTATTCTTGCAAACAGACGCATAAAAATAGACGAAATCTCAAATGAAGTGGATATTTCTTATGGAAGCGTGCATACAATTATTGCCGAGCATCTTGAATTCAGTAAAGTCTGTGCTTAACCACAACCAACGGTTTGTGGCTTGACCCAACAGCTGGATCCCAACATATTGGTTATTGAAGTTGGACGGAAATTCTTCGCAAGTGACATAGAAAAAATATGCCACGACTCTACAAGTGTTTAAAAAACGGAACTGATTACATCATAAAAGTAGCTTCTGTGCGGTACTTTAGTGTACATTTAACATTACTGAAAAATTTCTTTCCTGTTTTGTTTTCTCGAGCAGTGCAACTGAGTTTTTGACAGTCCCTCGTATATAGATGACATATTCTATTTTCTTTTCGACTCTCCTGGTTTCAAACCTATTATTTTTACAGTAAGAAATATATCAGTAGTAAAATAATGATATTTATATTTTTTCATTTCTATTTATAGTTTGTTGATTAAATTATAAAATCTCATAATTAAAATATAACGAAAGCAATGTATATAGTTTGACAAGATTTCGATTCAGTTCCTTCCTCGAATTTCCTCAGAAAGTTTGTCGTCTAAAATCTATTTCCGCCCTTAGTGAACAAACCGTTTTTCCCAGAAGTCCTTTTCTTTTTTTAAGTTGACAATGTTTCATCCAATTATTTTCACTTTTTACAGGATGAAAATAAAAGATAGAAAACAAACATAGAATGGTGTCTTGTAGAAGAGTTATTAATTTTGACAAGCAAATTGTAAAAGAAATTCCAAACCGAATAGCGAAGGTTTTAGACCAGGTTCAAGGCAATTAAGTTCCACTGATATTAAATAAAACTTATATATTTTTTCAAGATTCAGCTATTAAACAGTATTCTTAGAAAAGATTGGTAGATCTTGTTCTTATACTCACTTTCGTTTTGAAATATTTTGAAATTTAAGAAGCTTTGTTCTCTGTTTCCATGATTAGTTTTAAAAAGTATTATTTTCAGAATAAGCTTTTATAAATTTTAACAGTTTTCCAATTAAAAATTTTAATTTTATGACACTTATATATTAATAAGATTCATGTTATCTATAAATAGTCTCTCACTCCTGCCCTTCCATTTCTAAGATACTAATTTTTCCTTGTTTTTTCGCTGTTATGGCAATTAAAGTTTGATAGAAATTTAAACAGAAATAAATCTTTTGTAAGCTTGAGCTCTCAAGTTTTATTTTTAGAAAGAAGCTAAAAAAAGGAAATTGACTGTAAAAGAAATCCTATTTTTACTTAACTTTCATTGAAAGAATATTCTAAAAATAAGCTGTTTTTATGAGATATTCTTACAAGTAAAAGGCAAAGCGTGTGACAGATTACTAGGAAAGTTTTTTTTTGTCTACCACTTTATTTTTACGGAGTATTATATTTAACGATGTTTCACAAGATATATTTTCATAAACCCCCAAAAAATTATAATTAAAAAATTGCTGCCCTGAATAATAATTTTTTCATTCTAAAAATTTAACGCACTTCGTGAAAAAATTTCCATGTACAGCATTTTTAGTTTTAAAAAGTATGTAGCTTATGTAGCTGAAAGTTTCAATGTAAACACATTTTATATTAAGATGAATTAATCTTTTCAGAATTAGCTAGTTTAATAGAAATCGAAGACGAATTTTATCACAATTTGCAGTATATGTTTTATAAATATCTTGCAAGAGCATTTAATATAATTGAAAAGGGCTTAGATGGGTATTTATAATTTTGCTGTAATAAATTTCATGTGGAAAGTCTGAATTCACATTAAAAAATTATATTGTTCATTTGAATACTAGAATCTTGGTGGGCTATCGTGCATAGAAGATATGTATAACCGAAATCATAAAAAAAATCTTCTTTAAGATTAATGAGTTATAAATTTTATTATTAATCTTTTTAATTCCGATTAGAACGAATTTTTGAAATTGTCATACCTATATCCATAAGTTTTATTGCAACACAAACGTATCATACAAATCAACTCCTGAACTTTATCATTTATTACAATGTCTCTTTCGTGTGGTGAAGTAATCAAATGAAACCAGTGCCCATGTATCAGAAATGTGGTTATCTAAACTCAGCGGTGATTTTCTACATCTTTAGATGTGAATATATCCAATCGACGAAGCCTTCTCACAGAGATGTGTGTCGGGAATAGAAAGTCTGCTGTCGAGATTGTTATCTTTATTCTGACACTGATTGATTGGATAGAGGATTGCTGCCGATTCTGGACGTAATTGGAGGAAATAAGATCTTGCAGTGCATGTACGGGACCATAAAGCATACGGTGAGAGGGAAAAGGTGGTATTTTATTCCCTTCAATATCTGTAGGTTGAGGAATCTTATGGAGTCAGTTTTGTCACCTAT
>BGPR01000008.1:2491470-2559998 GCA_013235015.1 Araneus ventricosus | reverse complement strand
ATATCATTTTATGTCTAGAAAAGTAAAAGGAAATTAGGATCTGAATAAATAATAATATTTCTGTAGAAAACCTCAAGATACTAATAATAGTTATAATATTAAAAATAATTTGGGTTTAATTATATAACTATGGGTTAAATTTAAAAGCCTTGTTCTGGAAATAATTCAAAGAATCTAATTATTTATTCATAATTTTTAATATCTTTGTCGATTATTTTTCATTCTAAATTATTTATATTTTAAAGGCAGACCTTTATTATCTCTCGTGACATGTCGAAATTCTTTCTTTATATTTTGGAAGTCCATAAAATTTATTTTAAATTTAAGTTAAATTTGTAGATACAATTAAGATTTAAATATAATATCCTAAATCTGCATTTTTTAAATGTATTTTTGAAAAATTAAGGTGATTTCATATTTACAATCAAATAAATCTATGTATGGTCACACCATGCCATAATCAGCAAATATTAGCTTATCATTTCCTTCATCCAGTAAATTATTTTAATCCTTTCGAAACCATTAGGGAATCAATTAAGATATCCTGGGAAGGTGCTATCTTGGAACGGCGATCTTACTTTCAGTACCTCCCTTGGGAATTGCGAGACATTAGGCAAGATCTAATCGACCACAATTACCCAAACAAATGTGAAGTGGCGCATATCTCTACATCCCTCGTTGAGGAAGTATAACAGAATCTTAAGCGACTAAACTACCTTATAAAGCCTCATCAATCCTGATCAGGTTAACATAAATTTTCTTCCCTCAATTCTTCAAAATCGATTTTCGGAAGAATTTCAGTTGGAGGTAAAGTAACTTAAAGTGGAGTAATTCGGAATCATAATGGTTTGTAATTTATTTAGTCATAAGAATAGAGAACATGAAAATTTTAAGATATAAGAAATTTCACACATTTTCTAAAGCAAAATGCAGGTTTTCAGGATGTTATACCTTAATGAGTATTATTTTTAACTGTAAAATTCTATCAGATAGTAAATTAGATAACTTATTGATATTGATAGATATTGAGCAATAAAGAACCTATGTATTCTTGGCGTATCGACTTTTACGATTTTAAATAATTTAAAATTTAACTACTTTAATGCTTCTACTTCTTAAAAAATGAAAGATATAAGACAAAATATTGTCTACCCTCTTTATGTACCGAAAATAAGGCTTTTTATTGCAATGAAGGAGTCCAGTCCCATAAAATATGTTCTGTATTGAGACCTATGAGAACATGATTTGTTTTAACGCAAAAAAATGATTCTAGGCTGAAAAAAATATAAATGTTATTAATATATGAATTTTTCCTTTAAGCCTTTGAATATTTTTGACCATTAATGTTTAGCAGAACGAATTATTACACACAAAAGTGCCCAAAAGAAGATACAATTTTAGTAAAATCATTGGAAAAGTAGAATATTTAGCTTAAAACTTATTTTTACGAAAATCGAAATACGAAAGTGAAAAACTATAGGGAAAAAATTTAAAATTAGTTCAAAGTAATTTATCTCCAAAATAAATAATTTACCAATAATAAAAATACTATTAATATGCATACATGTTTATACAAGACATGTAAGGGAGTAAAGTATTATAATTTAAATAATAACACAGCGATTGAAACGAACCAATAACGTACCCATATCGATACAAAAACCCCAAATCACATAAAAATATAATACTGATTTAGAGATTTTAAGATAAAGAGGCATTAATGTGTGCTACTGTCGAAAGTCAAGTATAATTCCTAATGTTTGGAGAATATTTGCGCAGAATTTCAAGAAATTTCTTTGTGTGGAATCAAATATATTACAAAATACGACATTAAGACAATGTATTTCAGATATTGCTTTTAGATAAACTATCTTATTCAACTTCTTTTGTCATGAATCTTTTATCATTTCAAATTATTTTATTAGGCTTGGATAAAACTGATTATTGGTGTAGAAATAATCTGAATACTACTCTATTAAGTTGGCATAAAAAATCTTTCAAAAATAATTTCAAAATGAAACATGCAGCCTGGCAGAAGCTAAATTTGAACTCAAACTAAGTAAATTTGACAAGAATTTAAAAATTTAACAACATTTTATAATTTTACTCGAAGAAACAAGACGAAGTGAAATTTTTTTATAAAAATATAAGTGTTGTTAAAATGTTTTATAAAATAATTATATAAAATATCACAAATAATTTATATCCCTTCTATAAAGATTATTTCACGTAAAAATTTGAAAGAAATGACTACTTGAATATTATTAACACAATCCGAAACTTGTAGTAATATTGTGTTGATGGTTAAATCCTTCAGCACCATGTATCAACATCTAAATTAGATATTTTATTATGTTAAATTGTTTAATTTATTTATTTATAATTATTCAGGGTAATTTTCTAAAAAATACATGGACTAATAAATTTCTAGGCTTGTTCAATTGATTCTTGTATGAAAGACGGCATCAAATAGAACAACATTTCTGTGTAATTCAATTTGAATTTTAAACGCCTGAATTTTAGATTTGGAAATTGAACTTTATAAAACAGATGTGTGTAAATATAACAACAGGAAAGAGAAATTAATAAGGAGGATAATTTTTGAAGGGAGAATTCTGATTCGTAATAATTATATCCAGAATTCATTTCAGGCAAAACCGGACTTGAAATTGTTTCAAAGAAACTAAAGGGTATTATTAGTTTTCACAAGCCCACAGAAATATCAAAACAAAGTAAAATAAAAGAAATCAAGAATAACAAAGGCAAGTCATTGTGTTTAATAAAAATCCCAAGTGTATTAATTAAGTTGTAAGTTACCTATTAAATATATATTTATTTTTTGTGAAGCCAATTTTAATAGTAATCTGACAATAACTTATGCATAGGAAGAACTGACAGAAAGAAAAGAAAATGTCTTCGAAGCCAAGACGATTGTTACTAGTTCATTTGCATACGAGAATTTAATTCAGGCTTTTATTTGAGTTATTGAAATGAAAGTACATTTAAGTATATTCAAGCGAAATTTTACATTTATTTTGTATATTTAGCAGTGCACAAATCTTCCTAGAAAATGTAACTGAAACTGAGTTTATGATAGTATTAAACCGATTCAAATTTAAAATAATTTATGCACTTTTTTGCAGGTAATTCAAAAATATCTTAATTGCAAATTGCTCAACAACCATCTAAAGAGTATTTTTTTAAAGCGGCGAGTTTTGAATCATTACGGATTTAAACATATTTTAATTACAGATATAAATATATTACTTATATCATTAAAATAATTAATCTTTAATATTAGTTACTCATAGAATAATCTATAAAGGATTGTATTTCTTAAGGCAGACTTTATTATTCAGTAAAAAGAAGAATAAAAATTAAAGGAAATGAAAAATCCAAAACAAAGGATTTATCAAAATGTTTTAAAGGAATAAATTTTATATTTGTGCAAAATTACTTTAATGAAATATACAAATATAATGTAACTCACCTCGCGATATGTTTATATATTAAATTGAGATTTATCTTGCTGATGTTGTACAACTTCTCTAAGAAAATACTCTGCTAGAGACTTATTTTTCAAAACAGATGTTGAAGATTTAATATGAATTTCAGTAATTTAAAATTTAGTCTCTTTAAATTTTAAGAACTGAAATTGTGGGCTAAATCTGATACATAAAACATTACATATTTACAAACTTGACTTACACCATTTCTTCATTAAAATATGGTAAACGATTTAGCCATTCTTAATTCAAGTTGTTGTCCTTAGTGGCTGTAGTCAAGCAATTACTTAATTAGCAATCACCAGAACCGAAAGCTATAATTCCAGGGTTAATTTAATTACCAACATGAATAATGATTTTGTTGCTGAAGCTTTATCCCTAGGATACCTCGAGGAACCAAGATAATATCCATTTATCCCTCATCTTGTCTCATTTATTCAGAGGTAAGTACCTAAAAATGATTTGAAAATTTACGGTCTATCAAAAGTGTTTAGGTCTTCCTTTGTGGTTTGTACTGGAAGACTTGAAAATTTACTATAAGTTGTCGTTGCCATGAAATTAGAATTTATGGAATTTCATTGTGAAGTTGAATTGCAACGCATGAGTATATTGGATCCAAATGTTTTAAGTGTCAATTAACATGAGAGTGTGTACAAAATTTTTTGATTTTAAAAATGTTATGTTTTTGTATATTATTGTTCAGATTTTGAAAGAGTCTATGGGAAATAAAACTAATTATTTCAATTTCATTAGGAATTTATTTAAAAAATAGATCACTTATGTACTTGACCTATAATGTTTTATTGCTGCAAAAAAACTTCCTAAATATTTAAAATCGATTAAGTATTTATTAAAAGAAATAAATAATGTATTCCGCAGAAATTCTATCAAATTTACTTTGCCTCATATTACAAGCGCTGATATGATGGTAAAAATCATCTACTTTTTATGCACTCGACAATGACTACAATTTTATTGGGGTAGTGTTTTTGATTTATATTGTATCCTACAATTTTGTAGCTAAAATCTACAAATAATGCAAACATGAATTTTTATTTTTTAATGATAAAAACACCTAATCTAAAATAAATATAGAAATCCTTTTTCCTTTTTAATATTTCTCTATTAAAATGCAGCAAATTTAATTAAAGAAATAACTTATTTTATATATGAAACTGATCATGGAAGATATATTTTAAATGGTCTATATTAAATGAATGAGGGCGCATTGTATATAGTGAGAAATCTACCTGAATTTTAAAAAATTCAAATCATGCGTTTTCAAAGACGGATTTTGAAATTCGTAAAACTCCTTCTATACATATTTTTTTTGTTCGGAGATGCCTTATAGAAAACAGAATTATTTAATGTTCGATTGATTTTAGTACTTGAAAGAAGGAATATTTTAGTTTTCATGAAAATAAATTTATACATTTATTGTGGCTATTATGCCTAAGAAAAATGCTACTATTTACATGCCAATCATTCGAACTCGAGATACGAATTATAATTTCTTTTAATCATTTTTTTATTTTTATTCATATAAAAGGCAAATAAAACTATAAGCAACTTGTGTTTGGAATGTATATATTATGCCAGATCTTCATGTTTTCCATTATTAATACAATACAGTTCCTTAAACTGTGTTGAAATATAAATGATCTGGAAGTTTCCTAAATAAAATTAATGACAGTTGTGTCTCTCAAAATCTACAGTACCGTTGAATCAAAGAATTTAGTTTTGCACACTCAGTGGAGAAAGGAGAAAGCCTATTCCCGATAGAGATTGAATTAAAAAATTGTAAAAGATGAAAGTACAGACAGATTTGGCGTATAATAAGAAATTTGTAACGATATGAATAAAAAATTATGAGACATATAACGTTATAGTTTATGTTATATAGATTCTGATGAGCTTAATCCGAATACATATTTTACAGATATTAGCAAAAAAACCAGTAACTCGCACTATGATAGATGATTTGATATGAAAAAATTATCGAAATGTTTGATGTTATCGTTAAATACCCTAATAGAATTTATTGGATTCAATGCCTATAATACTCGAAGGTTTCTAAGTGAGACATTATAATCACAGCAATTAGAGATGGATTACTTTTGTGGTCTGAATATTAAGTAAAACCGAATTTCTTCAAGTTAGGTAAAATCTCTTGCCACGATTATTTGCAGAAGATGATAGTGAGATTTTCTATGATGAACCATGCAGTCTAATTCATGAAATGCTTATTTAAGGAAATAACTTTTATAAAGCATGCTATAAGGCATACCTAGATATTAACATTATACATCTACCTACTACCCAGCAAAAAAAGCTACATAATTATATAATTCCGTCCTTCAAAACTCTTTAGTCTTTTGTGTCTAGTTAAGATTCAATCACACAATAATCTATAGTTTAATTGTGTATCTTAGCAAACTGTCAAGTCTTGAATTTCACTGAAAATAAAGCATGAATAAATAAAACAGAATCGGCTTAAAAAAGACATTTTAGCCTGCTTAACTTTAATGAAAATTAACAGAAGAAATCTTAATTTCAGAGGGGAAAAAATCCTATTTCAAATTTATCTTTATTAAACTGCATAAGAGCAGTGAAATCATTTGACATCGAAGACACTTTAATTGGCTGAAATGAAATGTTAATTAAGGCAATCTGTACTCTCAAGTCTTGGAAAAGTGATTTACTGTCAGTGGATTTAAAGTAAGACAATACCTTTTTAAAGAAATCGATAAAGCAATACTTTTTTCAAATTTACTACATTCCAGTTGTTGAAAAACATTGATAATTTCCGCTTTCTAAAGTGAATTCTGTCCTAGGAATTAAAAGATAATTTCCTTTTTAATGAATGTATGCAGTTTTTATCTGAAACCTTTGATGAATGTGTTATAAAATTTAATCTGTCAATAAATTACACTACTTATGGCTGTAATGTCTGAAAATAAGAACTATCTAAAATATGTCAGAAATTTAAAATTTTGGATTAATTGTTATAATATTTTAATTTTCTTTTTCTGATTTTGATTGAATTTAAATTAAATAATTTTTTTCTGTTCTATTTAACCTTCTGTAATTTAAATTTCTAACGTTTCGGGTTTTCTAATGAACTTTTTATTTACTCAATAAATTATTCGTCTTAAAATTCAAATGCTTATGAAACAAATTTAATAATGAGAGTACTGTATTTTAAAAAAGTTTTTATTCGATGGATTTTAAAGATATTATTTATCCTGTTATTCTGTAATTCAGTATTTTAATTTACTCTCCTACAATTTAGTTAAATTTCTTCCAATAACGAAAAGAAAAAGAACATCACTTCAAATTCTCATTAAGATAAATTAATTTAAAATATTATTTGAAATCTGTATCGTGTAGTTAAAGCTCTCAGAAAAAAATTAAATAATATACTTAAGTGCCTTGCCAAAACGATTTGACTATTAATCTATTCGAAGAGGTAGTTACATACAGTTAATTAAATAAAGTTGAAGAAAAAGTAGTCAACATGTTTTACTTAAAGTAATTAGTTCGGTCTAGGAATGATTATTTTATGAAACTTTTTCTTGCATACGGTACACTACAGTTAGAACCCTACAGAAAAAATTAGAAGAATTTCATTACCTTATTAAGAAGAACGCAAAAGGTAAATGTTTTGTTGATTGCATAGCGAAAAAAATCCTCATGTAAAAAACATGGCTTTTTCCTATAATTTAATTGCACATTTGTTTTCTGTTGATTGAGTTCGACAAACAGAAATACAGGGACAAATAAACCATGAAATTTTATTTTTTTTCTTTCCTTAAGAACATGAAAACATTTTTCATACGTATTAAATGGGTCAATAGAGTCTCAAAAAATAAATAATTTAAAGCATATTAAAGCAAAGGTCAATTTTAATTGAAATGAAGCGTTACTTTAATTTTTAATCAATTCAGAATGTTTCCAAGAGCATCTTTCAGAAAAAGTAAAATGCTAAGGCTTTCAATACTCAACTGAATAACTCAAAAGTATTATTACAAGATTTCCAAAGGTTAAACAAACATTGTCGAATGCTTATCTTTTATAATCTATGGATATTGCCATCAGTTTCAAATTTTAATTAACTGCCCACCACTAGACAAATATACGCGGATTAATTTGAAATTGAAATGAATGCTGTAATAATCCTCCTTTGAAGACTTGTACAGCTAAGCTCATAGTAAAGGTTTCTCCCTTATTTCTGTTTTAGTCTTTATTACTACGATTTTTTCACATAGATTGATTGAAAATGTGGAAGAGAAAGTATCAGATTACATTTATTTAATTGATATCAAAGTATGCGTAAACTTATTGAAATTACCAAAATATATCGATACATCAAGATTTTTCTTCTTGCAGGCTATGATATACATTATAAAATCAGGGAAGATGCATCAAATGATACGTCAAAATGCTTGAATGCGCATTATTGACCTTGCTGAAACTATTTTGAACTAGAGTAACTCTTTGTCAACTTCAGAAAATCAAGCGATTTCTCAGTATAGTGCCTGGTTTTCTGAATTAAGTTATTAAATCTAAAGGAAAAAGTCACACACAATAACAATGAAGTATCCAATCCAGTTTTCAACATAAACAAACTGAAAACAATTTCTTAATTATTTAACAGATTTCATTATACTGCAAATATAATCTTAGAATAAAAACATATGGTTCAAAAAAGTTACACAGTATTGTTTATTGTCAATTATTTTTTTTCACTCATTTCTTAACCATTCTAAGATTTAAAGAAATAAAGCTTCACCAATAATGAAGCATCAAATGGTTAACTGTAAAAATATTTAAAAAATAATGTTTGCATTTTGAAGTTTAAATATGTGATTTATTCAAAGCAAAATATTTCAAGACATTCTAATTTATTTCTCTTTATATCTTATTAAGTACATGACAAATATCGAAAAATTAGAAATTAGAGTATTTCAAGGCATTATCTGTATAGACAGAAAAATATGTATTGATACGGCATATTTTATAAAAATGCGAGCAAATTATGGACAACCAGTACATTATTCATCTAAAGTATCTCATATCATTCATCAACGAAATAACTGACAAGTGCTTGCAAACAGCCTCGTGGTAGTATAAGTGTGGTGTATGAAATAATCTAAATAATTAAGAATATCACGAAACTAAAGTTTAATCTGTGTTAAACTAATTCGACAAATTAAATATACTGAAAATTCTCATCAAAATGTACTTTTCTAAATTTTTAGTAAAATGTTCTGAATGAGGATATAGTATTCATATAAATGATGTCATCCCATTCATTAATAAATAAATTGGCATTTGCTTAGAAACAGCCCGTACTAGTATAAACTAAGCGTGGTGTATTAATTGTTCTAAAAAATTAAGAATATCATTAAATAAAATTTTAATTTTTGTGAAAGTCATTTGAGAAATTAAATATAAAGAAAATTATCATCAAAACTTGCTTTTCTAGATTCTTAATAGTTTGTTCTGAATGGGAAGGCTCACAAATAAAATCTTTAAAATAAAATGAGTAGGCAAACAGTTTATTTAAAAGTGAAGCATATCAATTCTAAAAATTAATTGCCTTACGAATCAAGCGTAATAAAATAACAACATTCAATACCTAAGTATTCTTTAAAAAGATCTTCGAAATACAGTGTTCCCACTTATATCCGTTACACCCCCCTTAAATTCTAAACGGTGACAGCTTAGGCCATAAAGTTGGTGTCTAGGTATAGTGAAAAGGCTATGCGCTATTCGATGAGATAACTTACAACGCCATCTATTGGCAAATTTTGGAATTAGCGATCCTATCTCGTAAACGGTGAAAGATACGAGAAAAACGTCAATTAGAAAGTTGCAGACCACTCTCGATTTAGTACGCAAAGATACCTTGCGCACATTAATACTCAAAACACAATGCAAAAAATGAATATTTATTTGGTCACGATTTCGAAAATTGTCATGTCATAAAGAGTGGAAGAAAGAAACTGAGACAAGTCCCTGTTTTCTGGAACATTAATTTATATTGCTGAAAATGCTCTCCGTTTGCCACTGTACACATTTGCACTCTGGGCTGGATTTCTCGCTGCACATTGTGCAACACGGCAGATGTTACGGAGGCACAAGCATCAGTAATGCGTCGTCGAAGAACCTGCGATGTTGGCGGAGGGTTCTCATATACCTGCCCTTTTATGAGTCCCCATAAGAAGAAGTCCAATGGGGTCAAGTCAGGTGAGCGCGGGGGCCACTCTACGAAACCACCATACCCGATGACTTGATTCTGGAATGTCTCCATAAGGTACCGCTTAACATTTGAAATCTTATGCGGAGGGGCGCCATCATGTTGGAACCATACAGTTCGGAGTTCGTGCAACGGTAGATTCTCAACAAAGTCGGTTATTAGATCCTGCAGAAGCTCCAAATATCGTTGTCCCGTTAACTTCCCCTCGTAAAATACTGGTCCAATGAGCCTGTCATTAAAAATTCCGCACCAAACATTAATCGATCAGCGTAGCTGATGTCGAACTTCGACAGCATATCTCGGATTTTCCAGCGATCAGGTATGAACATTCTGTCTATTAAACATTACGTTACGCAAAAAACATGCCTCATCCGTCCATATTATGTCTTCCAGGAATGTTGGGTGATCCTCTAAGCTATTCATCACAAAGTTGCACCACGTGTAACGTCTATCAGCATCTCTTGGCAGCAATCCCTGCACAGGTGTGGATCGGTATGGATGAGCACCTGATTCATTCAGGATTGTCCAAACGAGACTTTTTAAGAGGCCACAATTTTCACTGATAATTTTTGTGCTGTTTTGAGGATGGGCGAGAGCGTATGCTAGCACATCTCCAGGTTGCACTTTGCGTTCTACATTACGAAGTCTACGAACTCGAGGTCGGCTTGTGGCGCAGTCTGTCTCCCTTAAACGTTTTACAACTTTTAAGATGGTCTGCCGTGTAGGATGCGAGTCTTCAGGTAAACTTTATAGGATACAGCCTCGCAGTTTATTTTGCCTTATGCCCACCGTAAATTAACAACATCTCGCCATAGTCGCTAATGCTAAATTTTGCCATAACCTTCAGCTTTAACTTACAACCCAGCAGAAACATCCTTTTTATAACAGTAGTCTCTGGTGAACAGGTATGATGTTCCATCCTCATTTGCATAATACATAAAATCCATGCGATTTTTATACCAGACATGGTTGAATTGAAATGTGTTTGGAAAGACGATTTTGCAAGATCAGCAGAAAGTTTTCGTGGTTTGTAGAGACATTCAGTAAAACACGCAACCGGTGGCTACAGACCCATGGTCCTCATGAATGCAAATTTTGTGCGTTTCGCCTGCGCCACAACGCAGGCTGGTATTTAGTCCGTAAAGTGGTCGTTTCTCGCTTCGCTCGCGTTTCAAGAAGCCATAGTATTGAAAATCACAATCAAACAATGTTCATTTCTTACATTCTGTTCTGAGTATTAATATACGCAAGTTATCTTTTGGTACTAAATCGAAGTGCTCTACAACTTTTTAATTGACTTTTTTCTCGTATCTTTCACCGTTTACGAGATAGGACCGCTAATTCCAAAATTTGCTGATAGATGGCGTTGTAAGTTATCTCATCGAGTAGCGCTTAACCCTTTTACTATACCTAGACACCAACTTTATGGCCTAAGCTGTCTCCGTTTAGAAGTTAAGGGAGTGTAACGGATATAAGTGGGAACACTGTACGTTTGAGGAAACGTGAAACATATTAATATTTGGTAGTTTTAAAACTCTCATTGTGTCTGGATAAAAATCGGGATATCATGGAAGATTAAACTGACTGCTCATTTTACAATCCAATACCGTAAGAGTCATTTACCATTAATAATATCTGATTTTTAAACGTCTTAAATAGATATAATATCCATATGATAACAGTGTTTTAAACATATTATTGTTTGGAATGCCTTAAAATCCCAAGCAGTCTCTAAAGCAAAAAAAAAAAAAAAACATTTCTAAGTTGCTGATTTTTAGTTCCCTTTGAAAATACGTAAAATAACACAGTATCCAATGTTTACTTTTTACATTTCAGAAAAAAGTATCTCCTAAACGAATCGATAGATCTTAAAAGAGGACTTTTGACATCTTGCAGACAACTACTATATTGATGTTAAAAGGGCTCATCTGCGAAGAAGCTTTCTTCTAACATCACAACAAAACATTGACGCTGTACCAAAATGCCAAAATGTAGCTGTGAATGGTAGAAGTCCTAGTTTTACACGAAAGATGCATTCAGCTTCATCAAAATACAAACGAAAATAAAAATGTAATTTCCATCGAGAATGCAGAAGTCCCTTTTTAACATCAATCATGTTTAACATGTTTGAGGAAACTTGAAACAAAAGAGTATTTGATAGTTTAAAAACTTAATTTCTGTCTGGCTTAAAACTGGGATAACGTGGAAGATTAAAATGACTGGTCATTTTACAATGCCGTAGGAGTAATTTACCATTAATTATATCTGAATTTATTATGTCTTAAATAGATATAATATACATATGATAACAACGTTATAAGCAGATCAGTGTTTAGAATGCCTTAAAATTGAAAGCAGAAGCAGTCAAGAAACTACCATTTATAAGCTGCTGATTACTTTTATAAGCTGCTGATAAGCCTTTTGAAAATTCGTAATAGCAGAGCATCCAATGTTTACCTTTTACATTTGAGAAACTTTCTGTAAGCTAAATCCTGCACGGTAGTCACATTAAGACGACGACATTTTTAAATTGAACAGTACGCTGTATTGAATAGGAATTCATTTTCGAAATCACTCATTCTAATTTGTTTAGCATATTGACTGAATTGCCGGGCGTTTCGACAAATTCATTTTCTAACTTCTAATAAACATTTCCATCACTAGAGATTAAGCGAAATGAGTATGTCTTGTTAATTATTTTAATTCGTATAACTCCACGGAATCTTCAATTTTTGAATGGAATTCTCGAAACTTCTACCTTCTGGGAGCATTCAAATTCTCAGGGGTGTAGATACATTCGTCAAATCAATAAATATTACTTTGTTTCCTATTCATATTTAGCAACTGTTGTAGGAGTTTCATGAAAATAGTGAATGTGATGCATGGATATTGATAAATATTTTAATATTTGTAAAATACTTCCGAAACAAATAAACAACCTAAACTAATATCCTTCCATGATCAGTTAACATATCTTTTCACAATTTTATAAAAAAAGTATTGAAGTACGCAAGTTTTTTTATAAATAACGTTTAGATATTATTATGCGTTTTGATTTGATCCCATGGGTACTTTTAATTCGACTGAAAGATTCTAACTTTTTTTATGCTATGTTAGTAAAATATATAATTTTTGATCTTATCCTAGAGAATTCTGATATATCACACATTTTGCAGTATGATAATGAATGGTATTGCGTGTAAAGCATGATTTCTTACTTGCAATTGTATACAGAATGATTTAATAACTGCCAAAACTTTAAAAATTCGTTATTGGAGAAGTTCACACTTAAAAAATTGAAAGCGTGTCTTCTCAACTTTCTCATGTACATCCACATAAGAATGCCATTTATAACGGGTGATGAGAAATTATTGTGAATGTGTTTTGTGCGTCCAAATGTTCTCGAAGGCATCATTAAAATAATCCTAAAAATATTCAAAATTACTCTTGCCGGAAAGGATTTGGGACTCTTTTCCATTTCGTAATTAATATTTTTAATAATTTTTAAATTTTTAAAATAATTTCAAAAACTAGTAGCCAAAGAAAACAATTTTTGCACCATATTGAAAATTAAAACGTTTTTTCGATGATAATAGTTTTGTTGCCTCTTATATTTTTCTGATATACAAAATATTTTTAAAAGATCATTTTTTATTATAATCACAATAACATGTATAAATGTTTGTTTACTTTCATGGGTGAATAAACGTAATAAATAAAATATATATGAAAGTTTCCTTGTAGATTAGTGGCAATGCACGGCTAAGTTATACACGCAATTAAAATAATCTCTGTAAATATGATGCTTTTTTGTTGTAATTTATAGCATAATGTAAATTTCAGCATAAAAGTAAGTACCTTTTGGACTAGACGGACATTGTCCAAAATGTGAGACTGATCTACTATTTTAAATAATAAAAACCAAGTGAAAAAATTACATTTTTCCATCTCTATGCGCTTTTGTCACATGAACAGACGATTCCCAGAAATTGTTTTCGTATTTCCTCAAATTGTTTCTAAATCTCAGGGAGATCTCCAACTTGGAGATTCATCAGAATCTCGCAGTAAAATCCCTGATTTCAAGGGAGAAAATACAATTGGGAGAGATTTATTCGGAATGTTTCTGAAGGTATCATACTTTATTCTCAAAACACAGAAATGCACAAGTGTTTTAACATCACTACAAACGAAACAATGCAAACAGCTGTAATTGAGACTTGTAAAAAATAGAAAGATTACAAAGACATCAGTTTGAAAACTTAACAGCATATGTAATCATTGATGGGAAATAAATCAACAGTGTCCTTAAGGTCTTTAAAATTTTTGATATTCAAGCTTGAAAAAAATCCTTCCGTGAAACAAGCTTTACTGAAAAGAACGTATCTTGGAAAAATCTTTGTCTGAGCTAGTGGAAAATCATGTTAAAGGACGAAATAAAACGAAAAGGGTCAACCGAAGAAGCACTCAGATTCACTCACAGTCCTGGTTGCATAACGTTGAGAGTATTTTCGGAGATGGAAAAAATGTCGATGATAACCGTTCTAGTAGACTTTTATTACCAACAATTCACAATTTACATAAAATAATATCAATTTGATATTTAGGAAATATTTTGTTAAAATTGTATAAAATGTATTTTTGATAATCTTCTTTAAAATGAATATAAATTTAACATAAGATAAAAGCAGATTTTTCAAATGAACATTTAAATCTAGTTTGAAAAAATTAATTCATTTATTTTTAACATATACATATCTAAACAGGGATCTGTTTACAGCCAAATGCTTAAGTATATTTTTATGCTAGAGATAATATTGACTGTTACCCATATTGAGGTCCTCTATTCGTCGTCTATTATTTAAATTAAGTGCATTTTATAAATGATAAAAACATTGAATATTTAAAATTTTTATTTTTACTTCCACGCATATGATGTTGAAATGCATTATTTTGCTATGAAATAATCTGAAAACAACTGCATTTTTCATTAAATACGAAGAAGTTAATTCGAACATCAGATGTTAAATTATCTAATTTTCCTGCCACGTTAACAATTTTGTAGACTTAGAGCAAGCTGGTGTTAATGAGTTTAAAGCTTACTTTTACATAATTGAAGGTAATATATCAGCGTTGCTTGTCTAAACATTGTCAAACTAATGAAACCACAGTCATGGTTGATAGCGTGGGAATATTCATATAATATTACTCTCAAAGAATATTTGTTCTCATGATAATCTACAGCGTAGTTGACGACTAGATTTATGAAATACGGTAGAGCTTTAGGAATTCGAAATTTCAGATAATCCGAACATCTTTTCTTTTTTCAATTTCTGAAACTTTTTATTAAAAAATAATGGAAAATAACAGTTAGGAACCTAATTAAAAAGAAACATCTGAATTAGTATTTAAGAATAATCACAGCATTTTAATTAGTAGAAAAGATAAGTTATTTTCTTTCGACGTAGGGAACTAAGCCTGTTTGTCGCTGAGAATAGTCGCTAGCTCTTTCCGTAGGTATTCTTTCACAGAGCTAACAAAGTTAATACTCTGCTGCATTTATATATCAAGAGTATTTTACCGAATTTTCCTGATAATTCGAATTCCCCGGAATCCGAACAGTGGTCAGCCCCAATTAGTTCGGATTGCCGAGGTTCTACTGTATTGACAAAAATCTGATTTTGTTAAAAATAATATATTTGAAAGTTATTCTTTGTCAATACAAAAGCCAGAAACATTTAAATACAGGAAACGGTGTTTAAGAAATATTTCTTCCTGAAGTGAATGAGTCTGTAATTTAAGATGGAATTTGTCATCTGAACAAAGAGTAGCATTTATATTTGCTGTTATATGCTTAATTCACTTATTTGAATCTCATTCTTCAACGAACCTAATATCTTGCATTAATTATATGTATCATTCAAAGCGAAAAAAATATTCTTCACTTTCTAGAACGCGTTAGCAAATATATATTTAATATTATTTTTCAAAAAAACTGCTAATAAAAATCAAAGGAAATTTAAAATGAAACGCTGATATCTAATTTTCTGTTATGTAAAATATTAAACAGAGGTAGTATTTATTACCCATCAACTTCCAGTATTACTATAATTTTTGAGTTTTCAACTCTATATTTTCAAGACTACAAAATTTAAAACATGATATTACATTTAAAGACATAAATGTTATAATTTTCCTTCCTTCTTCGTATTTACAAATGGCTTCCTACAACTTTCATATAACATTTTTCAAACAGTTCACATAACTTTTAAAGAAACTGTATACTAAAAATTTATACGTGTATTTACAAACATCCGTAAAGTAAGATAAATTGTCCTCATGGGACCAGGATCTTCAGAATAGGTTTATTCATAAGAAATATGCATGAAACTTGCCCAAGGATATTTTAAAAAATAACGGCTAACAACGATGAGAGAGTTCGTTGATATTTCAAGAAGATATGGAGCATATGAAAGCTTCAAAAAATATAAAGGAAAATAAAAATCGGAAATTTTCCAAAAATAAATTATAAAATTTACTAATAATTGTTTTAGCCGTTATCTAAAACTAAAATAATTATTACCATGTCTTTAAAAGCTTTGTTCAATAAAACAATAATGCGAATGGAAGTTACCTTAAAATATTATTAATTCTCCTATATGTTATTGATATACTTTATATATAAACTATAATGCGATTCAAGTGGAAAGAAGGAAGTTTAAATATTGATATCTGATATTTAAATACGTAAACTGATGAATAATTCAAATATGTTTTAAAATTACGAAAGGTTTTCTACAAAAAAATTGAAAAAATGCAAGAATATGTAATAAAAAATTTACCAAGAGGATTTTTCAGAAACAAATTTCGAAACGTTCCCATTCATTTTTCTTACTTGTGAGAAAACATTTACTATTAAATCACTCACAAGTATTTCAAAAGGAGCATTGATTGGATAGTTTTCCAACGTTAAGAGTAAGAACAAAATGAATATCATTTCTTTTTCAGAACATGGCTAAAATTTCCTTCACTGTCAAAAAATCCGATGTGCATTATTACTCAAACAACAGAAAAGGGGAAAAATATGCAAAAAGTATAGAAAAGTTCACAATCATGAATTAATGGTCTTGTGCCAAAATATGTCAAAAAAGCTTTGTTTACTTCACACATAACTCAGACAAGATATTCAGTTACTAAAATAACCCATAATTTACTAGTTTAACCAGAAAAAAGGACTAAGAGAGTTATAAAGGAGGTCGAAATTTTATAAAAAGGGAATAAAAAAATGCAATGCTCTTTTTTTCGTTCAAAAATATTGTTACATTATCAATCAAAAATTATTCTTTCATTGTCATCAATCTCGCAAGTATTAATTGTGATGAAGTAGACTTTTCGGTCATCGGTTTTTTTTCCGATGAAGAGTTTGGAGTTTCAAATTGGTTTGTACTCTGTCATGACATTCAAGAATGGTACAATACGATACATTTTATCATTCATAATTTAAAAAATAATTATATGGGGATATATATAAATATATATTCTTATCTGCAGTAAAAATGTCAGGTGAATTTGGATAAGAAATATTGATGAAACAATTGTGAGGAGAATAATTGATCTGATATTGAGGAAGTGGAGATATTGTATAATAGCGTAGTGCTCTGCTAACATATCGATATTATAAATATTGAAAGCGTAATGATATAATATATTTTAGAAAAGATATCTATAATTTCATTACAAATAAAATAATAATGTTAGAGAGCACATAAGCTTTTTTTAAATATAACACATGGATTATTCAGAACTAAATTGTCCCGATGTTCGCTGGCGAATATAAGATGTTTGAAACAATGATTGTATATATTTCAGATTAAAAAGGAATGTATCAAAATTTTTAGAAAGCATAACAATATTCTCTTCGATGAGATTATATTCACGAAATGTCAAATGATATTGGTGGAACCGTTGATCTTACATTAACTTGACGACTAATATGTTATATCACATTCTAGTCGTAAGTAAATAGAATTGGGTAAACTAAAAGATTTTTTTAAAAAAACATATTAATAGTTGATAACTGTGTTTCACCAGTTTCCCAGCTTAAAACAAAACGACTTTTTGAAGTCATCTTTACATTAACTGATGAAAACCCGACTGCTGTGGGGTCAACTGTTGGAATGGTTTATCTTCTATAATTTACACTGGACCTGTTTCCAACAAGATCTTTCCATTTCGGTAACACTGCTTGTAGTGATACCATTCCATTCATCTTGAAAATGTCATTGCAATTCTGGTGAATGATGTCCATAGACACCAGATTTAAACCACCTGGAGACACAAATTCGCTTGCGATCATTTGCTTCACATTGTCAAGAATTCGGCTTGAATTGTTCACTTCCACGTAGTGTTTTTTTAAACATTTTTGAAACATAACAACAGTCAAAGTGGTAAACATTTTAAATCTGAAGAATTTTTTTCCCACCTACTTATAATAACTTGAAATAGACATCTCTGAGACGCATATGAATCTACTTAAAAATGAACTATAACAACTCCTAGAAATTATATAATAAAACAAAACTAATGAAAATTATTATAGACACGTTGTATCTGGTACGCGCAAAATGCAGCGGCATCCAAGAAACAATGACAATTATTCATCAAGTTAGTTGAACGAAGTGTCAAAAAGACTGAAGCAGATGAAAGGAGTCCGGCATGGAATTTGGGTCACGAGGGGTAAAAATGTTGGACGTTTGTCAGATTCCTCACAGATAATATCCCATTTTTGAATCCTTGCAGGGTGGTGACCCTTGATGACGTCCCTATGCCGGATTCTTATTTTATTTTGCTTCAGTATTTTTGTAGCATTGTTCAGTTAAATTCTTGAATCAACTGATTCTACTTAGCTGTCGGTTTGAAATTTGTTGATTTTGTATGAACGTCGGTTAGCAACGCTTTTCTCCTTTACGGCTTTGTACGATGAAGACGAAGTTTTCTTCCGAATACATCATATAGAAGCGTTGACCTTACCTGAAAATTCACACAAATATTTTTATTTTATGGCAGTGATGGGGGTCTAACGAATCTGACGATTACAAAATCTTCTATCAAAGGGTTTGCAAAATAGTCAAAGAGTTTTACAAGAAAATGATGTAAACACTTTCTATATTAAATGTATTATGCATAAAAGACGTATTTTAATACGCAAAATTATGCATAACAGATATTCATATTACCAACATATCTTAAATTATAAGTGGATAAACTGTCTTTACAGAAATCTTTAAGATTTTTTAAAAAGTAGCGAAATAAGATGGATTTAACCTGCTAAATCCTTAGACATAAACCTGATGTTATACATAATTAACATAATTTGAATAATACTGTAGATACTGTCCATGAATTTGCAAAATACTGTAAAATTATTTGGAAAACATTATTGTTACTTTTGATTTCCTTAAAATGGTATCAGCAGTTTTTATAACAGCACAACATTCGAGAGAACACTTCATAAAAAAATTGCAATTTATATAATGCGATCACTTTTTATTTATTAAAAACCTATTTCTTATTAATTACAACATATTTGCCTTGCCAACATAAAACATGGTCACATTTTCAATAAAAAATTATCGTATTTTTAATCACATTTTTAATAATTTAATACCGCTAGTCTAGCATGGAGACATTTATTGAAATAATCTATAAAGCGCCTTATCTCTGCTTAATGTGCTATAAAGATAGTAAAAATGCACAACTCGTATAATCTCTCAGGACAGGTAGCTTAATTTTTGACGTTTTATCATCATAATCGAGAAAATACAATAACAAAAAAATTTCAGCAGAAAGCTGGAAATAAAAAAAAAACGATGGAGAAAAAATACCTAAATATGTTCGAATAAAGACAAGAGGAATAAAAAATTCCTTCAGAAAATAAACAGATGTGAAGATTAGCATCAATTTCTTTAGCTTTTTTCGCTTGCTAACATTCTTGCTCACTAAATGTGCCTATAAATAGCGTGTAAGATAAATATTTGAAATTTTTATATTTAATATGATTTTTATCGGTCATTATATCTTTCAGTATCAAATTTTAAATTAAAACATTGAAAGTTTTTTTAAAATGTGTCTTTTAAACCCAAATTCTTTTAAAAGGAAAATGTACATTTCTTATCCAATGGAGTATTTTCTTACACTTTTTAAAATCATTATTTTGTGTGTGAGGAAGTAGGAACATCCGAAAAGCGTTTATAGCTTCTTACACTGAAAAATCAACCAAAAATCGAAAGTATGCAAAGGGTCATAAATACTCCGTTTTCATTTATCTCAAATTATTCATTTTCAAGTATTATAACTATTTAATTCATTTATTTCAAAAATCTGCAACAATATGATACCTACAATTTCTCACTTTTCTACAGCTAATTTCTTTCATCTCTTCAGCTTCAGGTATTTTCGCAAAGTAATTAAAAGCTGACTATTAAAAAAATATATGGGACTTTCGCTATAATTTTTATGTACCACGAACAAACTTTGAATTTTATTAGTAGTATGAATCCTCCATATAACATATTTAATAGATTCTTCAGTATTTGTTATTCAGTTATTATTATTATTCAGTATTCATACAATTAAATTTCATTTAGAAAATTTAATTGTAGTCCCGAAAATACAAGTATTATTTCTAATATATAACTTTTTAAATTAATATATTTAATTTCCCAAATAATAAATATTATTTATTAAATTAATTTGTTTGACTTATAGAAATAAATTATTTATGACTTTCGTTACAGATATTTTTTTAATTAGAATGAAACTGAAGGAAGTTATTTAGATTTAAGTAAAAGATACTTAAGAATGAGCAACTTATTTATGGGTATATTTTAATGGGATTACAATCTTTAAATAATTTTTAATAATGCAAATAAGTGCAATCAAAATTTTAGGAAAATATCTAATATTTATAATTTTTTAATGCTTTCTTATCAACTTTCCAGTTACAAATCATTAATTTACATACATACATATATAGTATATATAAATAGGTAAATAGAAATGAAATGTAAATGATTTATAGATACGAATATTAAAATTCAGATTTTAATAACTATTGATCACTCATTCAAAACTTTAAGTATATTTTACTCAGAATCTGTTGATTCCGGAAAATGTTTTTCTCATTTTCATCAAGTACTATATCTATTATTGCCTGGCGTCAGTTCCTAATACTAAATACTAGATTGTAGAGAGCATGATCGTGGGGGTAGATATATTCATTCCTCCATCAACATTTGTTTTAACTGTTTCTTACTCGCCGGTGGATACGGAAGTGCAGAATGGCTTCTTACCAAAGCATTACACATCTGTTCAATGGGATTTAATTCAAGGGGTCAGGCTGGCATATCATTCCGAGTGATATCATTTTCTAAATACTCATCAACTGCATGGACCTTATAAGTCTGGCATTATCTTCCAAAACCTAAGGAATTTGGTTCATTGGTATCTAGTGCATACGAGTAAAAGGGTTATTTGATGACAATAATGTTCGCACGTGGCAAAATATCCATCAAAAATTTAAGACTCACTTTTCCCATTCAGCACAAGCCACGCTAGTCTAGGACCCACAGATTGCCGAAACAGTCTCCATTTCCTTCCGACCAACTAGTATGGAGACAGTCGGGGCACCAGCTACTTGCATAGAAACTGGTCCGCCGACTCTCTTCACGCCAGTTGGCTTCCAGAATCATTAGTTATCTCTTAAGAACACGCACCCGTATTGTTTATCCGTCCAATGGCTATGCTCTCTACATTATCGAAACGCCAACACCGATAGGTTAGGATCAGTGGTATCCATCTATCTGGAAGATGGTCGAATAAGCCACCTTTCTGAAGATGGAGGCCTAAAACAAACCGCAGCACTTGCTTTCGGTTACCCCATACAAGAGCTGAGCGATTTTTTTCCGCAGATCGAGAGTAAGCCCTTTTGGTTTGCTAAGCACCATAAAAATCATCTGCTGATATAGTTTCGTTCTTTTATTTGTTAGATAAGCTTCAAATTTCGTCATAGCTGTGCCAGTGCTTTGGAAGACTCTACGCTAAATGCCAAGCCAAACTCTTTCTAAACGCTCGAACAACTTCGCCGACCTCTAGCTTGTCATTCATTGTTTCTCGTTTTAAATCATCGAGACAGTTTCTTCTATCCACATTGGAAATTAACTTAGATTGGCTGGGAATGTCTTTAATATAATCCAAAATGGTTTTGTTGTTCATTTTTATATTCAAGTCCATTTGCGATCCGGTTTGTGTTTACTTTAATTTTATTTATTCACCTTTAAAAGTGTTAAGGAAAGAATAGCATTATAATATATTCGCTCAAAATTCTTGATTGAAATGTTCTATAAATTTTTAATGATGGCGCTTTCTTCATACTTTGATTAAAAGCAGAGCAATTATGAGCGACATGGAACTGGACCTTTTTGTTTGGTCTATAGGATTTTTTATTCTCGGCATTGAATTTTTATTCCTCTATATTTAGTTTTTCTTGTACCTTCTATTAAATTTAGAATGTTTTCAGATTATTTATAACTTTTTAATAACCTCATTAGGGGAATCATTGTACCGTAAGTAATTTTTAATCTTCATCCCAACCCTGATAATGCTTCCAAGTTGTTAGAAGTCTGTTCTGATCTTACCTTTCAATTTGGTTTTATTTTTAATTATTCATTTATTTTTTAATGAATTAGTGCAATTAATAGAGAGTTTTTAGGTTACTATCAAAAGTTATTTTTTTGAACTTCTTATCGAAATATTTTCTACTTCTCTCTCTCTCTCCATGTGAATATTTTATGGCGATCTTATGATAGCCCTCGTATAAATAACATTAATGCTATGTGTTTGGACTTAAAAAATGGTCTTGTTTTCATGACATGGACGTATGAAAGAAAATTTCTCGTATATGTGATACACTATCCAGGTAGAGTAACGCAAACAGCTTAATTTCCAAAACTCAAACTCCAGGATTCTTCATTCTTCAAGTTCTCTTCCATCACTCATGTCTCCTCTGACATAGCAAGTTTTACTTTATGCTGTGTTAGAACTTTTGTATTCGAAAAAATATTTCATATCTCGAAATAAATGCTTTTGTTGAATGCATTGAAAGTCATAAATAGTAAAATATAGAAATAAATGCAGTTTTCAGGGCCCTTATGATAGCAATCACATTTATTTCGTAGCATAAGTTCTTCAATTCCATTGAACACACATGTGCAATACTATTGCTTTTTTTTAAAGTTTTTTATTGTTTTTTTGCACTGAAATTGACAAACCTCAGTTTAAATTATCTAATAATCGTTACGAAGAAATTGCTTTAACATTTGAAATGGGTTGTCCTCAACAAGGAAAAAGTGCTGTTGAGCGTCTCAGGAAGTGTTAAAATTAACGCTTTAGGATCTAGGAAATTTTAATTATCACGAGTTCGATGAATAAATGCATGGAATGACAGAAAAGATAATGGATAAAACGTAAGACAATAAAAGGAATAACGGAGAATGGATATGAATAATTTTAACATGAACAAAGGCTTGTCTCTTATTAGCCTTGATTAATTGTCAAAATGTTCTTTATCACCCACTGAATAGTTAATTGCGACGAGTTCACGTATGAACTTTATGGAAAAATCATGTATTTATTAAATTATTGAAGAAAAATTGAATCTAACTGTGGGAATTCAATATTTATAACTTGAATTAAGCGATAGCGTTATTGAAGTTTACAGTTGAGAATTAATCAGCTGCAATGTGAATACAATTATTTTTAGATTCAGGATTAATAGTGACATAATTTCAAATAATTCAGGAATATTAATTTTATACTTATAAAAATTGGCATACACATGTCTCAAGCAATTTCATTGCTGAAGCAAAAAATTTCAAAATTTTATTTATGCATCGCTGTACCATTTCAAAAAGCTTTTTTATTACCTTTTTGCTTCCTGAACATACTTTAAATCATTGCTAAACTCTGCTTGCTTTCTTGGGAGGAGAGGTCAAATACTGAAAATTGCTGCATTTATAATTTCCTTATAGGATGTATTTTATGTAACAATTCAATTTTCCTTAACCCTTCGAATATAAGATAAGATCCTGAACTGTACATAGGCATAGAGTAAGCTCAAAAATTTCTATCAAGATGAAAATAGTTCATGGAATGTACTGAAATTTATTAAGTTGATCAGCTATTCAATAAAATTACCCCCCCCCCATCTCCAAAATCCTCACGCCCATTCTATATAACGAAAATATTGTACTTCAAAATCTGCACAGTGCATAATCTATTAATGTCTAGGAAGTCTTAATTTTTCCAATGTAACCATTTTCCAACATAATATAACCAATATAATGATTCATATATAGAACATATTTCATGGAAAGTAATGACATCTAATGACCTCATCAACTATTCAATAAATTAGAAAAGCACCCTGAAATAGGGTGTCGAGAAGAATGTCTTGATCCAAAAATTTCGCATTCATTCTGTATAATGAAAATATTATTTTTCGTAATCTGCATAGCATATAATCTATTAATGTTCTAGGACGTCTTAATTTCTCCAATATAACCAATCTCCAACATAATATAACCAATATCTAGAATCTCTGACGTACATGTCTTACAATAAATTTTTGTAAAGTAATGAGCCTAATGCTCGTAAATCCAGATATTCCTGACTTTATGATGTAAAAAACCGAAGAATTCCGACTATAACAGCACCACAATCACCCCTAATTATATTTTACATTCCTTTGTTTAAATAGTTGGCGTAAGGCCAGAGATACTTTTTCAATCCTTTTTAGAATGTTTCACAAGTAACTGTTTGCAACTAAAAGTAACGCCATTAAGCTTTTATTCATTACAAAATGAATATCACACAGAAATAAGGAAATGCTAATTTTCCTGTTTGCACACTTTGATTAACATTTATTTGAAAAGCGCTATGCCTTTACCATAAAGCTTACGGTATTTTTATTCTAATTTTTGTGTGTCGATAATATTCCCGTGCTAGTTTCATGTTTTAAAATATAAATTTATCCTTTGAAAAATAGCCCTTCACAATATAAATTACTAAAAGCAAAATCTACGCTTTACATAAATATGTAATGAACGAAAAACAAAATTTAATTTCCAAAATTTAACAATTTCGTTTCGTACTTTTTAAATACCTCAAAACGTGTAGGAGTGTATAGACGCATAAAAAATTTGATTTACACACTTAATATTTACTTTCATGAATTTTGAGAGGAAAATGTGTGGTACACGCTTAAACAAACAGTTCTCTCTAATAAATTCTTTTTTAAATAACTTTGAAGCATTTAATCTTAATATTTAAAATTCTAAACATTTTTCAGCTGTTTTCATAAACAACCCTATATTTTTCAACTTCAGTTATATTTAATTATTTAAAAAAATCCATTATATACTTTTTTCCACTACATCTCTGATTAATCCCAGACATTATTTATTTTGAAAGGTGCTTTTAAATATTAAATCGACGATATAATACTTAATACTTCAAAGCCAATCTGCATATATTATATTTCAAATAGATTTCGTATGAAATTCAGACGTGAGTTGCGTTTGTTATTAGATAAGATTATTTTATAAGTCTTGTTTAAACTTCATCATTTTTTACGATTTCTAATTGTTTGATTATGAATCAAAGGGTGCATGTGAAATAATATTTACAATCCATAAAAAATGAATCTCGATAAAGAAACTAAAATGTTTTCTGCTTTTTATTTAAAATGAACACCTTCAAAGTTATTATAAAAATGCTCAAATTAAAAGTGATGATTTTTATTAATTTGAAATACATGACTTGTTTATTTTATGCTTAAGTTCAGATGAAAAGTAATGCAATTCAGCAATGATTTGGTAATTATAAAATCAGCCAATGTATTAATGAGAAGTCACTGCTGCATTAGAAAATTGTTAATGTTGGAGTTCGTCCTTTAGTAAAAAAATAAAGTAGATAATTTTTCAAATCAGAGTGTATTACTATTGAAACCAGAGAAAAACTTCTTTTTAATTCTTTTAAAAAGTATGACACAATAAGTGAATGCTGTGTGGCAATCATTATATATGAAGATAAGATTTTCGTGATAATATGCAACTGCTTAAGGTAAAAAATAACTTACTTTGAAAATGCCATGTTACTATAGCTCCTATTAAATATAGTTTTTACTAATGAAAGTCATATAATATATTTAATAATAAAACAGAAGCTTACGAATGCATGTATGAATAATGTATAATGGAACACTGAAGTTAAGATGTAATTAAATATTTCATTTGATGGCAGATAACATTGGCTACAAATATTTAGAGTGCAAAACGTGAATACAAGAACTAAAAGAAATCCAAACGATTGTCTAAAGGAGAAATGAGTCTTTAGCACGTCTCTTATTATAGTGATACAGTAATTTACATTATTACACATTGCAATCTTGATACAGCTTCATCATGGAAACATAGTTGTAATAAACCTTTTTAGTTTATTTATATGATTTTATTTAGAGTGTCCTTTAAATTTGTGAAAATGAAAAAAATCTTATATAAAATATGAGGAAAATGTTTTTTTTCCTTCACTTTTCTATGGTAATGAAATTACTTTTCGTGCATATTTAAAATACATTGTTAAATGACGATTTGGGTATAGAAAAAACAGTTAGGCAAAATTGAAACTAGCATTTATATTAATTCAATTAAGAATAATAAAAGGAACGTAACATAAGGCCATATTATTATTATATTAAATGGTACACAGTGTTTAGCTAACTCTAAGAATTAGTCTTTCATTTTTGCAAAGGAAATAGTTCTTACTTCTTACGCTGTCTACGATCGATGAGGAAAAAACGAAGTAATTTAACATCAATTGCAAGGGAATTATCTTCCCTTACTTTTAAGCTGCGTGCAACGGTGTTGATTGGATTAACTACGTCATTACAATGTCTAGTAATGACATCCATTAGAAAGATAATGGATTTCGTATTTTTAGCTCTCTAATTTAAATGTTACTTTACTTCTTCGCCATTTAGTATTATCCATAAGTCAGCTTCACTGAAGATCAAAATTGTATCCATATGAAACCTGTCATAAACCATGACTGTTTAGGAAGCTGATTTTGGCACAAAATATTTCTATAAAGAATTTTACTGGCACTGAATAATTTGCTTGAGCAGTGAGCAGGATGCATCACAGGAGTTTGGCTCCTTTCAAATTTCCTATTCTTTAATAAATTCTCTGAGCTAAATAAGGAAAGTTAGTTGAAATTAAATTTTGGTTACTGGTCGCGTATTTATCGATAATTAAGCAATTTTTTTACCCATATACGAAACGTTCTTGAAATGATATTTTAGTGCATTTTGCCCTTTTCCGTTTATGATCTGGGTTTTGATATATAAATACATTACATTCCTATATCTTTTGTGTTACTTAGGCATTCACCAACTTTTGCAAGATACATTTATTTTTGTATTGTCTTGCATTATTACTTTTTGTATTTTATATTTTTCTTAATTTGGTTCTAAAAATCTGATTTTTGTATCTAACTCTGGCTACCCATAATCTTTCTGGATATTTCACTTCCCTTCCTCTCAGACTGAGAATAATTCCTTAAAGAGTTAGTAAATGTTCATTCTTATATTCTTTTTTCGTATGAGATGAATTGGAATCCGTAATATTTCCTTAAAGTAAGAAGTGTACATCAATATGATTTGCTTCTGATTATGTAAATTATAGGATACTCAATTGAGTTTATGAATTAAATCGTAATCATTTACTGTAGCAGAAGAGAAAAAAAATTTGGGAAAATATTGATAACTTAAACGATCTACACGAGATTGGTGAAAACTGTAAATATAGTATTCGTTTTAAATTAGTAATTGGAAGAAAAACTAATATCGCTTGAAGTCCATTCAGGTAAATAATTAAAACCGGAAACATTCAAGGAATTAATAAGAAGTCATTTTTCTTATATTTTTTCTCTTTATTTTCCTTATGATTGTATTTTAATTTATGTTATTTGGTAATTAAACGAGATTTTGTGTTTAGTAAAGTTTGAAAGTGCGTATAGGAATTTGAAAGTGTGAGAAATTGTGTTTTAACCTTTTTTTCTATGTAGCAGTGTACTTAGTGAAGAAATTTTGTACTAGAATTTGCTGACGTACTTCTGCACTGTCAGTGGTTCGATATTTGTATGTCCGTAAGGACAGGTCAAATTACTAATTATTATAAGAAATTGCAAATTGAGACTAAAGAGAGAAGAAATATTATTTAAAGATTATGAGAATTGAGCAGGAATTCCAATTTAAAACGAATGCAACAAAAACTTATGCACAGTTCGCCTGGAGCCTAAGGATTAACTTAAAAAAATTTTCGGGCACTCATTTAAGATAATAGGAAGTGAATGTTCATGTTGAAATAAGCTTAATTCCGGACTTAACTTTAAAGAGCTTCGTTAAATGTAAGATGCTCATATCAGTGTGTTTGAATGATATTTGAGGGCTTTGGATGCTCCTCCCAAAATGTCTCAGGGAGCTCAAGTTCTTAAATGAACTTCATGTTCTCATACAAGCGTCAGCGACTATGAATATCGATTCCAAAGATTTTACTCTGAAGTAAACTGAACTGCCACAAACATATAAACGAATATGAACATAACTTCATGTTAAAAATCTTCCTTTTCCTACATGCTATTTGAAGACTGTTCATGAATATCCTAATTAATCATAAATAAGTCAGGCAAGTTCAGCCTACAATTAAGGATATTCGCCTTCCCTTACGTGATTCGAGGACAATAGATATCTATACTAGATTGCTCATTCTGAGATAAGTTCTATGGAATGTAATAAGTGAGATAATCAACACTTTTGCCTTATTGTATTGTAATATTATATACATGTTCTCGGTCTTTAGCAAACATAATATTTGAAATTTAACAAGTACTTGTATCATCTTAATTCGGAAAGAGAACATACTTTTCATGATGATTTTTAATCTACATTTTATTAATAATAATAACATTTTATAATCGCTACATTACATAAATCTATAATTAGTACATTTAATCTATGAATTACACCTTAATTATCGTAATTAAGATATTTTGAGTTGGTATAAGTAAATCAAAACTTAAATTATCGATATAAACTCAGAATATATTGACTAAAAGGAAATGCAGATAATATTTTCTTAACAAAATTGATTTCTGTATTTCCATTGAACTTATTACTATTATTTTCTAATTACTTTAGTGAGGCATAAAGCTCTAAAAATATTTACTTTAATGATAAACACTGAAGTATTATAATGTGGAAATGCAAAGTAAATTGATATTTAATATTATATATTCAAATCGATATGAAATTTAAGCTTGTTTTCATTGAAGAAACAATCAACCTCTTGAAGAACCGATTTGTTATAAACCGTTTTGTCTTTCCATTTTATAATTTTTAAAATTTGTTTGAGGCACGAGTTTCATGTACGAAAGAAAAATGGTCCAAACTATTCTTCCTAACGTACTTTTGAATTGAAGATTAATACCAAACCAGACTCATTCTTATACTTTTCAGATTAATTTATTATAAAAAAAGATGTAAAGCCACATTTATTTTATTAATCATCATTTTATGATATTTCTCATACATTAAAATTATCACCAAACTTAAAATGTCTGGGAGTTCAGTTTGAATAGAACATGAACTTGATTTGAATAAAAACGCGCGAATTATAAAATATAAGCACATAAATTCAACAATAATGTTATTTTAATTTTTATGCATTTATTAAAACATCAACATGGTGCTTTAATAACTAATAAGAATTAAATCTAAAAATTAATTCTAAATAGTTAATTACTTTTTAAGTTTTTGAAAAACTCCATGTTTCTTGAATCTTTTGAAAATCGACAAAGTATAAAAAAAATACAAACTTCGTGCACATTACTTCGAAAGAAGAGGATTATGACTGTTTATAAACTAATTGTTATTTAATTCTTCATGTTCCAAGTATTTAAGCCTCATAATATTTAGCAAACTATTGCAGAAACCCAAGGCATCAATCTTCTGCAATAGTTTGCCTTTTTTAAAGACAGAAATTTATTTTTTTATTTTAGTTAAAAAATCACAGCACAAGGAATTGAGAAATATAGAAATTCAGTTTAAGAGCATATTTATAAGATAATAAATATTACAGAATGAATTGTCTTCAAAATACAGTCAGTTGTTGGAAATATAAGATATAAATGGACTAATAAAACTTGATTGCAGCGCTAAATTTCAATACCTAAAAATATTTCGAATTTGTATGAAATGTTGTCGATATTGTATCCTGTTTGGCGCTGAATGATCTCATGAAATTGGTATGCTGTTCTATAAAAAGTTTTATTCAAAATTAAAATGATATTTGCACCTTCATTATATAAACTTTTCAAAATGAGCCAATTTGTTAGAGTTGTATCTATTCGAAAGGATGAGAATTCATTTTCACACAATAATATAAAACGTAGCAGTGTACTTTTTATCTTGACAGCGACCAAAAATGTATCGAGGTTTAGTTCTTCGCCGTGATGGGGTTCGAGCCTCGCAGAGCTTTGAATACTGTCGAATCTTTAATAGCAATAAACTTTCCTGCAAACAAACCAGAATCATTTTGAAATTCCATCCTTTAATGGGATTACCCATGTGCAGGGACGGTGGCGGCCCGTGGGTGCTATAACCCTAAATCCCTCGCTGAGCAATACTGCATATTTGTACCACTTTTTTTTGTTTCTAGTTAAAATATAAGAAAGTGTTTGCCTATTCCGATTAATATTGTATTCGCGTCAGAATATATTTTATCCTTTTTTTAATACTGAAAGGCTTAGTTCAAGTTCTAATACAATAACAGAAATTATCAAGATGAAAAAAAAGTTTATCTATTACATCTATTTTAGATAGATGTAATAGATAATTTAAAATCGAATAAACTTTATCAATATTCATTAAGAAATCCTGTTCCTTGAAGCGAACCGTATTTTATTCAAAATCGAGTCTTCTTAAACTATGAATCATGATCCCAAATAGGATGGTACAGAATATTAGGGGTCACGAAAATTTTGAAAACATATTTGTATGTCGGAAAATATCTCGTACCAGCACTTATAACTGAAAATTATCGAAAAATCCTTTGGATTGAAAGGAATTTCATTCAAATTTAATTACTAGAATAAAAAATTTCCAATAAATTTTTTATTTATCGTTAATTTTCTTTCATTTCCTTATTTATTTTCAAAGTTCTGGCTTGCAAAAAAAAAAAAAATGTCCTCGGCGAAGAAACGTTTAAAACTTTCTTTCTAATGACACGAGAACTGTCGACGTCGACAGTGCCATTTCAGCATGCAAACATCGTGGGGAAAACCTGCGCAGTGTCACTGCGCAGGCGGAATTCGGAGCTGGAAGGATCCACAGTTCTTTTTCCTTTGCGCATAATATTCGGGTAGTGAAAAAATAAGATAGGGAACTTAGTTTTATGCCACGGGTTTTCCTCGCGCTTCATTTGAAGATCGAAATCGTTTAATGTAAAATTTCGTTAGTTTGTTGATAGATTTAAGTATTTAAATGCGAAATAAAATGAACTGATTAAAGAAAAAGTGGTAAGTTAGAAAAGTTTGATTAAGGAAAAAGCTGGGGGTGCTGCAATATCGCAGTCCGTATGCACGATACTCCCCTGGTGGTCCCCTACCGTCTTTTATGTTAATCTACCATCAAGGAACATCCCTGATTCGGGGATGTTCAGTATGAGTGTGACCACAGTGATGAGTTTTGTCAAATGAACCATAATAGGTTTTAACAAATGTGTGAGTAGGAAATGAATAGAAATAGGAAGTTGCTAGTTTCACATTTCCACCCTGATAATTATTCGAAATAGCTCACTGAATGCAATTGGTTTTCTGGAAATGAAAAAAAATGTTACTAACTGAACTGATTTATTAGTACAAATGACGACTGAATTATTTGATAAACTCTGAAAATTAAAATTCACCTTGCAGCATCGTCATTGAAATGCCAGCTTCAAGAGAAGAGTTTTTAATAACGAATGGGTTTCTTCCTTAGACCTGAAAGTTCTGATGGGGTAATGACTTTCCATCTGGAATTATTTAAACACCAGTCTTTTGGAGGTAGGATTTGACATATGTTATAGGGAAATGAATTTCGGGAGTTTCTTGAATATTTCAATTTATCGCGATATTTATAAAAACTATTGCGTTTCGAGGGCCCCCTTTCAGCTCGGGGCCACAGGCGCGAGCCTGGTGCGCCTAGCATTTAATAAGCTACTGATCAGATATATCTTTATAAAAATGTGTGTTTTTTAAAATTTAGATCAAAGAATAAAGTGAAGATGAATAAATAAATAGTAAAAATGAAGGATGGAATTTTCTTTAATTGATCTGACATTACTTAAACAAAGCTAAAACAATTTAAGTGAAAGGTAATTTCGATGCAAATTTCAGAGAGTTACATAACTAATCATTTTTAATTAGATAAGTGTTTTTTTTTCTTCCTAAGCTGAAAAAAACTTTAAAATATGAAATAAATCCTTTAACGCATTCTTTATTTAAACTTGGTCTAAAAAACAGAGTAATGAAGTGAAATTTTAGAAAACATTATTTTTTTAACGTTTCCTGTGTCAAAACAAAGAAGCAAACTATAAAGTAAGACTAAAAGACCAATAAAAAAACGTTATATTTCACTTTTCAAATAGAAATAAATTCGTCTTTTAATAACATAATGCAGATATTTAAAGTTCACTGCTTAAGTTTAAAAACAATTCAATATTAATTAATTATTTGAGATAAATAAATACCTGTTCTAATGGTCATTAATGAATTAAATTGAATATTTTTGTTAAATTGCTTAGGTTCCAAATGAAATTAGACGGGGATTATTAAAAACAATAACTTTCTTTTGAAGAAATATGGTGAGTACAAATTGACTCAAAATACAAAATCAATACGTAATAGTATGTCTAGATATCAGGAAAAATTAACTGTATTCATCTGTTTATAATGTACCATTTAGGAGGATGTAAAATTAAACTCGTCTGCAAACAAATTTACAAGATGTTTTATAAAACTTTACAAGTCAAGTAAATACCTTTTTCCTCTAAAAATAATAGTATTTTTGTAGAAAATAAGGGGTGCATTTTTGATCAATCTACAGTGGGTTTCCAATATAATGTGGACACTTTAAAAGTTGCATATTTTTTTGAATATCTCCCGAAAATCTGCAGGAATTTTCTTAGAATTTCGAAAATGTAAAGATTAGGCTTCAACCCACATTTTGCAGTGAAAACTAGATCACGAGATAGTTTAGGGTACCGACCAGAAAGTGATAAAGGGAAAACAATTTCGACTCATCCAGTTTTATAGAAAACTGATAACGATTTGAAACTTCCTTATCATTAAACTTCTCTTAGAGTATACCGAAATTCATCAAATTGCAATGCTGATATCCTTCTAAATACTACTGATATTGAACTGGATATTTTATATAAGTTGCCCTATATATATGTCTCTTAATTCATGAAAGTAAATTTACACTATATTTCGCACATGCTAACTACTAAATATACTCAACTACTAACTACTAAATATACTCACATTTCCTTTAATATTCAAATTATTTACTTCAAGTTTTAATACACCGCTTCTCTAACTGACATCTATAACATATTGTCACGGATTCTGTAAGTTTTATACGACTAGATTTAAAACTTTGCAAGTTATGAGCAAAAATCATGCGGAAAAATTACGATTTTTTTACAAACCTTTATATTTTCCTGAATATTTTTCCTTTTTTTACGAAAATGTATGTAACTGTTATGCACATCAAACATAATCTTTGATGAAAGTTTCATCTCGTAATCAGTTTCTTTTGAAACAGAAATTTTTTTGTGTCGAAATTTTTTGTCGTAATCACTTTCTGGTCGGTCCCCTAAACACTCTCGTGATCGAATTGACACTTTAAAATATGGGTACATGTCTAACCTTTACATGTTTGAAATTCTAAAAACATCCATGCAGATTTTCGGGAGATATTCGAAAAAATATGCAAATTTTTACGTGTATACATTATATCGGCAACCCACTGTATATTCAAGTTTCAAAATATTTTGTTGAAAAATAGATTCACTGAGCTAGAAGAACTGCAGTTGTAATTATAGTTTATTTTAATTTTAAAACTCATTAAATACCATCCTTTACGCTGTCGACAAGTAATAGTGTTTGCGTTCTCTATTTTTCGCTTCTAATCTTCATCGAAAATGTGAGAAATCATATTCGTATCACTGGAAGAGTATTTTTTAAAATTTGGATTACTATATAACCTGAAATAAAATAATAAAAAATTAAAACTCTATAGATTCTTTCCTTCATTTATTTTTCATATTTGTAGCAGAAGCTTTTAAGTAAGCATTAATTTTTTAAAACTTCAATTTTAAAATACATCAGACGTATGTTTTGCAACGACTTACATGCATTCATTTTATTAGAAAAAACTTATAAATAAGCGAGAAGAACAACGTCCATATTCAAAAATAAGAGAGAGGCGAGTTAAACAAAAAAAAATCTTTAAACTTTTCTGGCATAAGAAAAAGTTTTCCACTTTCGGGTCGAGAAAATCGTTAGAGGGATTCAACGTTTTCAAAATGTCGACTGTGCTTTCCAGCACCTACATTTTACAGAAGAGGTTTTTCGAAATGTAAAAAACATTTGCTTCTTTCTAGTGGAATTTTCATGAAGAAGTTTATCTTTAATCAATATAAAGCAGAAATAAGTTGTGTCTGCTTCAGTTAAGGTTTTCTTTGTTTAAAAAGGAAGTTAAAGAATGCTTATCGTTTTACTTTTTTTCAGTTTTAAGAAATGACTTGTTCTAAAAGTTGCAAAAATTTTACAGAACATTCCAGAGTTATATTTATTACATTCTGCTAAATGTCTGTTACACTCAGTAATAAACGATATGAGAAACTGATTTACAGCAGCTAAGACATGCAACCAAACATATTCAAATATATTGAAGATGATGAAACTACACCCATGAAAAAAGGGTTAGTTCAAATCCCATTAATATATTTAAAAATAAATGATTAATTACCTGTTTTTTACAACTTGTGACTGAAGTTTGTTAATTAGGTAACAAATGAGATTGTGTGGTTCGAAAAATTATAGAACTGAAAAGTATTTGCTGATTAAAATAACTCGCAATAGGTGAAATGTCCAATAAAAACAGCCTCATTTAAAATTTGCATATTCGAAACCTGAAGTTATCCAGATGATCTTTAGTTCAACTTTTCCCGAAACAAATTAAAGCAAATATTGAGAAAAATTACCTTGTGAAGGAAATAAGGAACAGTTCAGAACAAAATTTGTTAATTAATCTCAATTCTTTAATTGAAATCCATGCATCCTGTAAAATCCATTTCATAAATTGTTTCAGGTGATGGTAAATAATGAAAAAAGAAAATTATTAGTTAATGTTGGTTGAAATAGAATTCAAAAGAACACATTTCAAACGTATTTTCAGTTTAAATGATATGTTGCATATCAGCATAAATAAAAATAAAATGGAAAATGTATATAAGCATTATGTGTACGAAAAAGCATGTGTTTGGAAAGTTTCAGACAATTTTAGTTCCAATAATTTCGCAATTAAAGATCAGAGCTTGTATTTGATTGCTTTTCATTCAAGAACTCAAGGTCTTTCACCGTAATGAAATAACTGAAAAATGGAATGATACTGGAAGCAGGAATCAAAGCAGATAAAGCCCAAAATAACATTAAATTACTTTTGATTTCAAGATATTCCTATTAATCTTTCTATTAATTAAAGCAACTTCACTTCCCAATTAGTCAAGTTTCCTTATTGGCGATTAAAACTCTCTTCACATTTCATAGGCATGTAATGGGATGAAATTACAGTGCCTTAGCTGGAGTTTCGAAAATTCGTTAATCAAATCATTGCGCTTTACAAAGTTTCAGACATGAAAGTTTAACAAAGGAATTAAGAAGATTGAAAAAATAGGCCAATTAATCACTTAAAACAAAGCATGCTGAGTAATTCCTGATGATTTAAATTTTAAAGTATAGTTGTAAATCATTTTATCTTTTGTTCAGCTGCTAAGATAAATATTTTTCTTGAAGTCCAACTCAGAATTAATTGGCCTAAGCTTAGTTAAGTAAATAGTTGTATTTTAGAACCAAATTGGTTTCTACCATTTTGTTTCTGTAAAGCCTAATCTTAGCAGAAATATTAATATCAATGAATTCTAGAAAACAGAATAGATATATTGCAGTTTACAAGTCGTTGCATAGCAATATTCAAGACCGTGGTGTTTTACTGGTAAGCAATGCTCGTTTCAACAATAAAATAAATTAAAATTATTTCTTGCATATAAGATTTATTTTGAGGATGCTCACAATGAGTTATAAGTGTTGACCAATTATGGTTTAGATTAAAATTACTTAAACACACTTAAAAAATTATTGAAAATATTATAATTTCTTATTAATTTGGTATTAAACATTTCAAAATTTGTTCCGAAGAAGATGATGAGATAAATTTCAAAAATAGAAGCTTATTTCAATTGCTCGTTTAGTGAAATTATATGAAAGAGTTTCAATATTAAAATAATATAAGATTTTAAGTCATTTTAATGATTTATAAATATCTTACAGTATAAAAGAAACGTAATAAATTTCAATTTTATTTCCTATAATTTTACATATTTTATTTTAATATAATTGTGATTTATTTCATGCTTTGTAAGTTCAGTGTTGGTAAAATTGGATACATTACCTTTATGAAAAATTAAGAACTTTATTAACACTAGAAATGCGGCTTTTTCCGCATACATAGAAAGACAATGAGCGGTTATTTTGATGGCCTCTTTAAATGGCCAAAAACCACACTTTTTTTGCCAAGATTTATTTGCTAAAACAAATTTTATAATCTATTTAGTTATTAATTTTGCATTTTGCTCACAATTTCCATCTCGTCTATCTGCTTCATTTAATATTTTTTTAAGTTCAAGATAATACAGTATATTTGTTGTCAATGAGTACTAAAATACAATAAGTACAAAATAAAGCACACTATATGCAAAGGAATGTTTTTAATTGCACAAAATATTTTAAATCTTTATCACATATGATAATAAATTTTAAAACATATACATTTAAAAGCATAAATATTACGAAATCACTTACGAACATTATTCTTTCTTACAGTCTCTACAAACAATCAGCTTTATCAATTTGCTTGCACAGGAACAGCAAACTGACTTTTTACAATCATAACTAAATTTCCTAGTTTTATTGCGGCATAGAGCGATTTCGTAGATATCTTAGAAGAAACATAATTTTTACGCAGCTAATCAGCTAAATTCAAAATATAATCCATTGCTTGCTTTTTTTATCAGCAGATTACTTGTAAATTATCAAAATATTGATAGCAGGTTAGTGGAAAATATTTAAAAAAACTAGTACCAGTCATCGTCTGGAAGCGGATTGAGTTGAATACTTTCTTACCATATATCTGATCAAGTAAATCTACACCCTTTCCTCAGAAACGGAACACAAAATTCCACAGTTGCATGGCTGATGGCAAATGAGCTTGGTCCAGGCAGTTCTCTCAACACATTTTCCTCAGCGAAGTAGCTGCAACTTTTGCCAACCAGGGCGAACTTGAACATGCCACCCTTCCTTTACAAGTTACATTAAGCACATAAACTTTAAAATAACTACACAAAATTGCAAGAAAATATTTTATATTAGTATTGTAATTCGCCGTTTGAAGACCTGGATCTCTTCTGGTAGGTCACGCGTCCATCTTCAGACTTTGTTTCGCATATACCAATTTACAGACGAAAGGTGAAAAATGCAAATTAATTACATTAGTTATTTTTCATGCACACAATGACTGAGCCTAGTGCCGCCACTCTTTTTAATTATAAAATTGTTATCCTGCATGTCTGATTTTGTCGCCCCTTTCGAAGCGCTGCCCTCTCTTTCCACCTTTAGCTACGCCACTTATTTTTCTGCTGCCATTTATCTAAAGAAAGCGTATCAGAATGAACTTTAGTCGACACTAATCCATCTTTTGCCACTTTGTTTGGATCATATTCAGAGGGCGATGCTTGTTCTTGACTTTTTCCCAGTACTAACTTATACTTTTGAAAACTTCTTTCCTTTTTAAACTTCTTCCATGTGAAGTACCTGCATGTCTGGAATCAATGTTTATCAAAGAATGTTCTTCATTTTCGGCTTCAGATGAGAAAGCGTTTTATGCAATTTCTGTAAGAAATGACTATTCGTTCGCTGAAGCTGGTTCACGTTCAACGTCAGAAATGTATTATTCTTGAAAAAACCAGATTTTTCCTCTGAACCAGAATAGGTGTCGGATAAAATTTGCAGAACATGTAAATTTATATTTCCCCCGCAGCTTTCATTTACGAACGCTTCTACGTGATTTCATGAGAGAAAACATATGTCTGAACAAATGATAAACATCGAAAGAAATGAATGTCTGTCGTTCAAATAAAGCTGTTGCTTTCCAGCACACAAAAGAATTGCTCGGAACCAGAAGGTGTTTTTTTATTCCCAGCCCCCATATTTATACCCCTTTCAATAAAATTCTTTTCGAGCCTCCGCGAAACGAGAGACGAAAGGTGTGCAGGTAACTAAAAAATAATATACAGAAAACAACATAGGCTGTGGTGTTTGTCAAGCGGTCAGAATGACCTCAGTCAGCATTCTAGGTATAGACATCCATAGCGCTGATAACAATGAGATAAAAAACATTTTTCATCCTACGAACTCTTTTTATGTAAAATATTAGAAAAAGTAAATGAACAAATAAATAATCGAAGAATAAACAAGATAAATATGACAGTTTGAAATTCATTTCCAGTCAAAATAACCACTCCCGTCTTTTTAGTGTTAACAAATGTTGTTCATTACTATTTCCAAAATTTTAAAGAAGACAATCATAAAACTGCTCGTTCTATTTAGAATATGCTTGAATGCGAGAAATAAATATTTTTAAAATTGTTGCCATGCTATATTTAATGTGGTTTATGTTGACTCAACTTATGCATTAATATTTAAATTTTAGAGTGAAATATTTTAATTTTAATTCAATAAAGTATACTGCAAAAGCGTATACTTTAGCTTAATTGACAGTTAACACGGAATTATAATATTTATTACGGGAAAAGTTGATTAAATCAACAATAATACCAATAGTATTTTTTAATTCCAAATTTCTCTAAAAGACTTGCCTTACATAAAAGATGAAAACTTTTTATTTAGCATATATTCGTTTTCAAGTATAAGTTATTATATAAGCTAAGAAAAGCAAAAATGGGTTCTATAAAATTACAAAATTAATGTTTGGTTAGAGATATTGCTATTCTTGTATTTATCTATAAAATACAAATATACTCAGATACAAAATGCCTCGATCATAGTATGAATTATCTCATGTGTGCCTATAATGATATTTATTTTCGTCATCATACTGTATCCTGAAACATTGAAGGATTTCACAACCATCATGAATTTTTAATTGAAAGTTCATTATGAGCGTACTGAATCTTCCCCTTTCACTGCTATTCTTCGTTGGCCGTTCTGTTTCTAATAAGAAACAATTGCATCTTTTAAAGGAATTCCATCATTAATTGAGAATTTTTCAACTAAAGGTTATTTATTTTTTCATGTTAAAATGTTGTATTAAAATTCTTTAAATAAATTTAAGCACTGAAAAATTATTTTAAGTGTATCCGAGTTAAACTAAAGAAAAATAGATTTAAAGAAAATGCTTTCAAAAACTCTTTTTAGCAATGTATCTTAAAAACTGTATCTAGCAATGCATCAGAATCCTTTTAGCTTAAGTCGAATAATTTTGCTAAAAACCTATTTTTTTATGCATATGACAAATATGAGAGGAAATTGTTACAATCTTAAAGGTGAAAATATAATTATTTTGAAACTTTTCATAAAATGTAGTGATAAATTATAAAACTTTTAAATTATTTACATCCGATTTAACATCTAAAAGGCTAAAGGATTTAATATCTAAAACATCAACGAAAATATTGTTTTAACCAATTGACGGTATAACCAGAAAATTCAAAATATTTCTATAACGCGCAATCCTTGCCTATTTCCTTCATATTTAAAAATATAAAAGAAATAGATCTATAAATACCGTTACAGTGACTTCTGAAATTCTACGTAAATATAGACAATAAAGGAATTTCTATAAATGCCACATTTGTAAAATGCCACTTTCTTATAAAACTAATCTGAAGGAAACTTTTCTGTAGTGAGGAAAACATTTATGGAATATTATTATTTATAAAATGTTCTAAACACTGAAGAATCAGAATTGGATCTGAGTGTGTTTCTTCCACAAAATTTAAATAATCACGGGGAAATATGTTTTAAAAAATGTGAACGTAAAATTATCTTTGAAGACTTTAACGTATAATAGATATTTATTTCTCAAAAGTATTATTTATTTTTTATTTTAAAAAATCTTCATAAGGTAGAAAAAACAGAAATAGTGAGTATTTTTTCACTTTATCCAAAAAATATGTTTTAAGTATAAAATTTACATATTGTTTAAATCTGTGCAATAAATTAAATATAAATTATTTTACTTTAAAAACTCCTTACCTGACCTCCTATACTGATTCAAATTTGCTTCTTCCAAAATCTCAGGATACTGCAACAGAGGGATTCTCAGAAGGTGAAAAGTATGAAGATTGAAAGAGTTTGAACCCTCTGTTACTCCCTTTCTTATATTCGGGACTTTTGCGCAGGGTTGCCGTCCAACTCGTTTGAAGGCGCTCTCGCCAAGCTCAGCCGAGATTAGAGCCAACACAATCTTGGCGATGGAAAGATCACAAATTACAAAGTAATTTTAAGATTGTCATAATTTTATCTATTTATCGTCTTCTCGGCATCTTTTTCGAAAACATTTATAATTTTTTATCTGGGTCTTACTAAACAAATCATTTTTGCCACTTCATATTTATTTTGATAAAGAGATTTACAAAAGTTTTGTTACTTGCAATATATTTTTTATTTGAATTTTTAGGAGTCAGATATTTTAATATAAATATTTCAATAATTTTCCAACCTTTCAAGGTACGAAAATTCTAGAAGATATAAATAGTGGATGCATAAAAAATATTAAGTTTAGGGTGGAGCTTCAATGATAATATGCACATTGTGAATGAAAATTAAAGAATATTGAAAAAGTAAACATGTCAAAAATAAATTGCAAACACCTTAAATGAGATAAATAAATGAAAAAATTATTTTCTAACAATCAAACTGTTTAAAAAAGTTATGAAAGCGAGCTCTTCTTTGCTGCTGGCAATACGGAAATGCTAAATAAAGCATAGAACCCTGAACAAACATTATGTGGGAGTATCTGAAATGTTCAAAACAATGAGGAAACAATAGAATAGAAAAATATTTCACGACATTCATAAGTGAGATTCTTTAATGAGCTCGCTATATTATTTAAACACATTTCAACATAACCTTTGAAGCTTTCCATCCATTGGGAATTATAAATTGGCTTGTTTATTTTTATATTTAATTTCAGTTAATTGCCATTATGGAAATAAATAAGCTTAAAAGAAGAAGCAAATACGCAAGGAAACGGTTAGATGCATAAATTTATATTTGTTTTTTCCGCCACGACGAACTTTGTCACAGTAAGTGGCAGGAAGTAGTTTTAAATACACAGAGGGTGTTTGCACAGTTTTAGAACGATTTCGTTTCGCTGTAGGGAAAATTCATTTCTTTGGAAAAATTTATTTTCACAAAAATTACATTTTTGAAGCTATAAGTTATCAATTTCAACATAAAATTTTTGTTTACATGCAAAATGGCGCTTTTAAAGAAGCAAAGGATGGAAGGCTACGTTTTTGCTCTTTGCAAATGGAGTTAATCTTAGTTATTTAAAGACGCCTGAAAGCCATATTTTTTTATATCTAAAGCCACAATAGGTAATATTATTAATAAGAAAGGAAAAAAATCTTCCAAGTTTGGTTTCAAGTGGGAGAATTGTTCCGAATACATATCCGAGGAAAAAACACAGTTCTTCGAGTATTCCAAAGGTGAGAAATTTAATATTAAAAGAAAATATTCCAAGCCAAATATTTGTTGCAAAATCATTGATATTCTCAGTATCAACTGTAAAGAAAATTATTAACACTGATTTGAATCTCAAAAAGGCCAAAAAATATAATTTTCACTGTCTTTCTCTACGCCATATCGCTGAAAGCAAAACACGCCAGAAAATTCTTTATAAAAAGCATTTACCCTAACAAAAATGTAAAAAAATGTTGTAACAATAGATGAAGCTTGAGTCTATTTAAATAATTGCAAGAAAAATTACATTTATTTTCATCAAAGACGAGAAAAAAATCTTAAAACATGGTTCAAAGAATCTAAAGAAAGTTTTCCTATGGAAATTATGATTGTTGCTGATTTTTCATATAATGGCAAAATAAAAGTAAAGAGAGTGAGTGGATAAAAATGTTAAGATTAACTCCGCATACTATCAGGAGCATATTTTATCTACAATCTTCATATGTAAAACAACATCTCTTTGCCCACAATGCCATCAATCAGTAGAACTGTACTAAAACAAATCAGGGAGCACCACATCGCAATCCACTGTTAATTTCCTGGAAAAAATAGAACAAGAATTGGGTATTAAGAACTATAACCTTCACTGGCATTCCTAGTAAATAATTCCGTACCCCCCATGAGTTATTGAGGTTTGGGACTTTAAAAATCGCATTATCCGAACGTCGACATACACACTTTTCTGGACTTTGAAACGCTTTTCAAGAGAAATGGGACAAAATACCTCCTACGATACCACAAAAACCATTATTGTCGTGAAAGTTACAATATTGAAAGATAGTTACGAACACGGGATACCAAACTGAACATTTCAAACACAAAAAAATATGTGAAATAGTTCTTAAAATACCATAAGAAACTTTTAAAAAATGTGCAAACACCCTCTGTATATGGAATAACAGATTAAAAATTTATATGAGTCCCTAAATTAAAATAGATTAATTAAAATAATTAAAAACTTTTGTGTTAATATTTGCAGTTTTAATAGATCATTCATTGTATAACGTCTATTTCTGCAAAATAAATTTTTTTCAGTGAGAGAAACAAATTGGAAAACAATACTTATAACGTTGTTTATTTCATATTTTACTAGTATATATTCGGTTTTGTACTTTTGGTTTAGTACATATCACTTTGATAATACTTTGGTTGAAAAAACATAACTTAATATTTTACAATCACTCAAAAAAATATATATAGTTATAGTGTATCAGCAGTATAATTACAACGGCATTAAAATAGACTTGTCTCTCAGTAACATCCCCTAGTACAACAAACAGTAGCGAAGTAAGACTGTCATTTGATAAACAATGTAACTTGTAAATTTAATTCCCTGTATGCTCACTAGGGTATTTAGAGTACAAATTGGGCTAATATCTCAGTTGCAATTACATCATTTTAGCAATTGTTCAAAAAGAAATTTTTGAACGGTTCTTAATTATTTTAATTTCATTTCAGTTTTTCTAAAGTAGAGTTTCTCATAAAACTTGTTTATTTAGAGATTAATTCTAAATTTAATTATAATTTTTTTTAAGTTTAGGAAATTTAGTAAACTGAAAACACAAAAGAATTAAAGAACATATATTTTTTAAACTTTTACTAAATTTATAGAAATTTTATAGTCCACAGAAAAATACAATTCGACATCAATCTCGAGCTAAAAGCAAAATAAACTAACATAAAAGAAAAGAAAATCCCTAAAAACTGACCAAGATAAGTAATGCTCATACATAACTAAATAAAATATAATTAAAACTACTGATCGCAATTTCAAAAAGTGATATTTTTACTTCTTGTTAATTAAATTCTTCTTTACTACGCTTACTTCACTCTTCTTCACTTAAATTTTTTACCTACAAAATATTGTTATTTATGCGATTAAATCTCTTATTAATATTCTAGGAAACCTCATATTTTATTTTTTTAATCTTATGCTCAAGAAATTACTACGAAAAATAGGACTAAATAGTGGGAAAAAAATTAAAAAATCAAACAACACGAAATTACTTCATTTCATCCCTGCTATTTGCTCAAGTTTAGTTATCTATTATAAGTTTTGACTACAAACGCAAGAAAAAGATTCCGTGCACCAAGTATATAATTCATCTTGGATATCGGAACTTATGTCAAATAATTATGATGGATGAGATTCGTGAGTCAGACCGCCAACGCTGTTGCAACAATCGTTTGATGATTACCTTTTATGACAATCCGTGAGTAAAACGAAAATGAGAAGCTGAACATTCAAACATACATTACACACTGTAAATCTTTATGACTTAACAACTATTTCTACAAAAGATATCAAAAAGCATTTTTAAAATTTCATTTTAAATTATTTTAAAGTGTAAATTTTTCCACAGTTAATTTTTTACATTTCCTGTAAGTATCGGAAAATAATTTTTAGTTGAAAACATTTTAAATACCCACAAGGTATATTTATTTCGATAGTCATATGTATTTTCACTATTTCTTAAAAATGTTTCCTAATTTTAAATAATTTTACACACTATATAAATTCTATAAGATAATACTAATTCAATCCTAATTCAATTTTGGGGATCCCTCTTTGAATTCGGAAAGAAAGGAATCATTTTCTCCTTAAGTTTTAATGCTACGTTGTATTGAATATTATACGTTCTCTGTCAGTCTCGAGAATTACTGTGCACCACAGTCTAAAATATGATCGAAAACAGCTATTTCTATTTAAACAGATATCTCTATTACATAGAGAAATATGTTCATGTCATATTTTAATGCAAAACTTTCTATTGTGTTGCAGCAATAACTAAAAAATAAAATAACTTTCAAAAGTTAAATGAAATATATTCACCTCTTTCATTAATAGGATAAAAAGTAATTCCAAACGAATTATTGCTCATACGCAACTTGGATAATTAAATCTGTACGCGAAGGAATTATACTTGATGAAAATAATATGTAGACAAACCAGATGCTTGAAAAATTCAATTTTAAATAACAAGAGTCCTTTTCACATATAACTGCTCATTATTGATAACCCAAACTAAATTTTTATGCATATAATTTCCGATTACTGATAATCCAAACAAAATTTTTATATACATATAATTGTTGATTATTGATATTCCAAACCAATATGCCAGTATTTCTACAATCAAATGCACGATTGCTCTGAAAATTAGGATTTTAAGGAAACAGACACGTTTTAGTCAAAATAGATATACATGCATTTTATTGCAGCAAGTTAAAAATTTAACAAATAAATGTAAGTATATTCATTTATTTGTCGAAAACGTTGCATTACTGCTTCCCTCTAAGATTCTGTACACTCTAGAAATCTGTCAAGAACTGATGTCTTGGGACATAAAAGGGAAGAGTTTTATGTTGGAAGAAAAATAAGTTTTGCAAGGAAAAAGGAAAAGTTCAAAAGTATAAATTTTGCTAGTCATACATTAAAGATATATATCTCCATACTTTCTAACTTTCTGTTTGATTTCTCATCCTCAGGGGTCGGTTTATTCCAAAATATATATCAGACCAATTTCTTATCTTTATTTATATTCAATCAAGAATAAATTATTATCGGTAAATATATATATATGTGTAAAAGTAATCCATATTGACTTTTTCTTCTAAAGCAATAAAAATAAAACATAATTTAATAGTTTGGGAAGTTTTATTAACTACAAGCTAATTCGGATATGCGATATATAAATGTGTCTAGACGTCAGAAATTTTGAATTATTAATTATATTATGGTAGATCTATACTTAAAATATAAATAAATTTAAAATTTAATCTCAATAAAATATAATGATCTATTTTGAAAGAAATAACAATAGATATTTAGAAAATTGTTCATTACAAAGTTTATATCGTTATTATATTTTCATCAATGTGTTATTTTTCTTTTTTTCTGAAAATAAATAATTTAGTTTCCAGTTATAAAATTGAATTTAAGAATAAATTACTTCAACAATATAAAGAAAAGGAGATCGGATAATGATGTTTTGTTATTGATTTCTTTATCAAATCTGTTATGAAAGGGAATAATATCACAGAAGAAAAGTATGAAAGTAAAGAAAGATGAATGATGCTTTATTGATAAAATTTTAAACAACAGAACTCTTCATGTTTTTGGACAGGGATATTAATTAAACATCGCTCCATACAAGCTATTTTATTTAAAGTAAAAAGTACCTATTTATTACAAAATACTACAAAAAATAAAAAAAAGCATTTATAGCAAACTGGAAATATATCGCTACTAAAAGCATTAATATATGCACTAGAATCTTTATCATAAAACAGAGAAATAACTAACTCTCTATCTAATGCTATGTATCTATCTGATGTATGCTTTATGGCAAACGGCTTATAATTCAATTCCTTTTCATAATTACAAATAAAAATGATATTCCTTTTTGTTTTCAAAGCGAAGTTGCATTTTTAAATCCTGTCTGTTAATTGTTTGTTTTTAAAGATACTGTTTATTTTCTTTATTTAATGTAGAAAATGTTCTGAAAAAAATATTTCGCAAAAGTTTAAAATAAATTAGTAGCAAGATAGTTAATTTGTTAATCCACTCTAAAACCTCCAAATAAAGAGAATCAAACGTAGCAGAAATAATAATAGAAATTGATAATTTCCGATGAAATAAAGAATATATTCTGTAACTTGGTAGAAATGTGGAATAAATCCTGAAATAAATAGTATTTATCAAAGTAATTACCACTTAATTTTACCCTTATCTTAGCTTCCGCTTTAAATGTATTGAGCGTGTCAATGTTAGTGCGAATATTGCTTCTAACAATCGTATTTAGTTCAACTGGCTACCGGCGTTATTTGGCTTAAATCATCTGGGTAGTTCAATTGTCTAATAACTTACCTGCTCCAGATTAAATGCTTGCGGAGGGTGAAGCTAGAAACTCAAATGGCAAGATCTCAGTCAGAGAAGATTTGTAACTTGATTTAACAACTGATCATTTGATACATTAACTTCACTATATCTATGTTTAACGAAGAGTTTTACGGTGGTCGAATTTGTGTACACTTACATATCGTTACAAAAATGTAATTTGTTTAATTCCAGTAAACATTCATTCACATGTCTTCGATAAAGATGTGCAGTAAAAAAGGTTTTAGGAACACAAAATATTTATAATCTCGAACCCTGACATTGCCTATGATTTAAGGATCTCATAATTTCCAGTCCTGAGAATACTTTGAAAAGTAGATGAAATTCTTTAATATTTCAAACACAAATTAAATGCAGGATGATGATACTGAAATAAGCGTAAGAATTCTGATATCTAGAAAATGTTTATATTTTTTTCTTTGTAATATAGGAGGAAAGTCATGTTGAGGATTTGAAAAGATGGATGCCAAATGAAACGATAGTGGAGCACAACCCATTGCTCAGGAATACGCATCCTTTATATTATGAAAGGAATCATATAACAAGTAGAAAATTGCATATGAATTCAGAATAGACAAAGAACTGTTTTTATTTTCGAAGTTCTGAATAAATTATCGTTAAGATGATTTTAAGCAAGCAATCTGTCATCATCTTTCATATGCGCAACAGTCAAGCACTCTAGTATTGCCTTATTGACAGAAATCCATATGTTTATTTTGAAGTTCCAATTAATTAAATATTGTGATACTACTTAATAAGATGTACATTCAAACTTTGAACTCTCATAAATAATGTAAGTAAATATCGATATAATAAAAACAGATGCTGTTGTAATAGAAATATTTTAAAATAAATAATAAAAATGTGTAACCTCTTTTAGGCTTAAGAGATTTATTTTTTAATGTCTGTGCAAATAACTTATTGCACAGACCTCTGATTTAATTCCTGCATCAGAAAAGAGTTTGATTCACAGCAATTTGAGTAAAACTTTCCACTTTATTGAAAATATTTTAATCCTAATCATTTAAGATTTCAGACTGCGTGAGCGAAAACTTCTGAAACGTTTCTATTGACACTAAAATCAATGCTGTTTTGAAGGGGCAGTTAATTCTCGTTATTGATTGCTCTAACAAGAAATATTTTCACTCTTGGTCATCGCACCGTGATATTATGCGTGAATTTGGGATTATCAGTTACTCCCACGGATTCTGAACGTAAAATTTGGATTAACAAAATTGTCTAGATCAGGGATGGCGAACCAATGGCACGCGTGCCATTGATGGCACGCGACACAATATTCTGGGCACGCCACCGATCACAAAGTTCGCTATGAAGCATTGATGGCACTATTTGACGGCACGTCTATGACCTCATTAAACATTTTTTTAGAAAAAATGGCACGTTGATACATAAAGGTTCGCCACCCCTGGTCTAGATGCTCAATATGATAGGTTGATAGAAAATGTTAGAAAAAGGCCATCTGTTATTAAATGCAAATAATTTAGCCATCGGGATTTTTTTGTTGTTGTTTTTCGGATTACTTTCAGGAATAAGTAAATTTATCCTTTAAAATCTGAGAATCCGCACTTTATAATTAAGATCGACGTTATTAACAGTAAATTAGGGAGTTTCATTTTTTTGTTTAAATAAGGATGGTTATGAGAAGATAAAAAATGAAAACAGAACTTTATAAGGATACAAATCAAAATCCATTTCGGCTAAAAAAAACTGCCGCAGTGACTCAGCGAAACGCATGGTTATAGCCTCCAAGTATAGTAACATAGCTATGCGCTACATATTCTAATAACTCACACTGTTTAGCAAGGAAAGATTAGCTTACAACGCATGCTTTGCTCACGGATTTATACTGAAAAGCGATACTTGGTTTTCTTACTAAATCTACAATAGACAACTATGTAATTGAGTATTTTGTCTTATATTCTGTAGCTTTCTTAATATGAACCACAACTCTGTGTTTCACTACTACGGGCCACTGCAGGATACTTCATTGTGCAGTGCATTTGCTATACTTACGCATCACATTCATGTTGAGCAGACTCGGTTCATCATTTATTTAGGGAGAAATGAACTTAAGTATTCATTCTGTATACACACATACTATTGCTAATTTCTAGAACTTAGGTGCTTTTAAAAATCTGTACTTTCTGTTAAAATGTTATTATCAGAATAATAGCTCATTTTTATACATTTTTTGTCTTAGAGTAGGATACTTTTTCCTATTAAAGAATGTCTTTGTCACAAATATGCTAGTACATAAGAAATCAGATTCAGTCAAATCTTCAATCTTCAGTCAAGTCTATTAGAAATTCTCTCCTGAAAGGAAACAAATTGCAGTTAATTTTAAAAAATAGCTAAATTCTTCAACTTTATTGAAACTTAAGATTTGTAGTACATACACCATTACGGGCATTTATAATTGAGGGCATTTTATGTTTAAAGTAAGAGTATAAAATCATTTTGTATGCTTATTTATCATTTTAAGAGTTTTACAGAACCGTTATATGTTATTTATAACTTAGTGGAAAAACGGGGTGTAAAACATTGAATTATTTTAAAAAAACACTTTTATTAGTGTATTTTAATAGTCTAATAATTTTTTACTAATTTTCTACTTTTAATCTTAATTTATATTTATTTTTATAAAGATAATTGGATTTTAAAATCAAGTTTCCTCAAAATCATTATCAGGGGACACCTCTCTATGACATCAAAATTTAATTAAATTAATCTGTTAACTAATAATGAAGTTCGGAAAATTTAAGTATAGTATATTGCCATCAAGAACCCACAAGTGCATAAATTTCAAAACTGTAGCACATCAGGAAGTCAGTGAAAAATCGATAGCAAATTTCCATCTCTACGAACGTGAAATAAATCAAGTAAAATGTGTAAAGACAAAATAAATATAAAAAAATGACATTTACGCATTCAAACACATTAGAGACCAATGTCTAATTTGCTATCCTGTATAGGCTATATTGAAATTTTCAATCTGTGCCATCTTTTATTCTTATTCGGAAAATTTCTTATCCCTATTTTAGTGAATACTTTTATACATTTGTTACACAGATTCATATAATTTCTTTTTCTAAAATACAGAAAAACGAAATTTATGTGTTCATAATTTTTTTGTTAGTTGTATATTTGCTAATTAGAGAATTTTCTTAATATGACAAAAATTTGATCTTTTAGAAAAAAGCCTAAGGAAATTTTAATTCCTTGCAATTTCTAATTCACTGGCTTGCCAGATATTAAACTTTTGTTATGAATATCAGTTTCATGGAATAACATTTTTAAAAAAACATATTATAGGTGCGGACTTGTGTTTCATGGTCGCATTGAATTAAAAAACCTATCCAGCTTTAAAATAAGTCCAAACAGGTTGTTTTCTCTAGTTTTTTGTATACTAATCGGTACTCAATCATAAAGAATGTAATAACGTAGTTCTTATAAAGTAAACAACAAAATTTATTACGTGTGCCTCCGTCTCATTAGCTGCGAGCCAAAGTATGTTTTGTGGCGATGCTTAAAATACTATTTAAAGAAAGCGGCTTGTTAAAATTTAAAGGCATATCACTATCGTTGATTTCATTATAGGTAAAATATTTCTTTATGCTTAAATACTTCTCAGGAGCGATAACGCGCCAAATTTGGCATCAAGTGATGATTCCTCTATACTTTGGAGTCCAATGCTGAGCAACAGGCAAAAGCGCGGGCGGAACAAGATCGTCATTGGACAATCGCATCCACGACGTCATGTAGGAAGGATTATGGGATATAATTCCACCCCCCCCCCGTAATCTTCTAATGGTAGGTTAATAATATACAGTATTATCTTTTTTTCATTTAACTCTAGAGTAATAAAAAAGTGCATATTCGGAATCTTCAAAGGTTTATTTCAGTCTAATCACAATTAAGTATCATTAAATTACTGAAAGGCAATGGGAAGAAATTGGATGAGAATGATAACCAATTTCAGAAAGAAAGTAAAGGATTTCAATTATTTCTCAATTTAATTGTTCTGAATTACAGATATTATTGATCTCAATCGATGTAATGTTAAGTTGTTGACCTAAAGTGATAGACGAGAATTTTCTGATTTGGTACATCTGCGTATCATTAAATTTGCTATCAATTTATTTCTAAAGATTAGTTGAAATTAAGTAGAATTTTGTAAGTTGTTAAATGGATTATTTATTCAAAAAGATTCTCTAATTTTAAAATAATAGATGAGGATATCATTTTCATGTTATGATTGAAATTTTAAAAGACTTTGACGTCATGAAAACCTGCATTTTTTTCCTGTTTATGCAAAAATATGTTTAAAAAATCTCTGGATGAAACCAATTTTATCAAGAGAGACAAAAGATGAACATGAAATTTTGAATAAATTTTTGATGTTGATTTATAAAACTTAGACCATTGAATAATTTTCAATGAATTTTGGTCTCTTGAATCATTCATGTATTGTTTATATTCGAAAATAAACTTTTACTTCATTTCTATACAAAAATATCTGGGATAGCGAAGATCGTGATCAAAGTAAATATTCACATTTCAAAATATTTATCTTATCTGTAGATATTTCCCACATTCAGAACTTTACTTCTTAGCTTTCATAAATATAGAAAAGTACTGAGGCGATAACAGTTTTTTTCCGTCATACAATTTAACTTTCTCCTGCGTCTTTATGATAAACTTTATTGTAGTTTATTTTATACATGTTGAACATGCTTTTGTTCTACAGACTCCATTCATACGACTTTGCTATTCTGAATATTTTACATAATTTTTCTCTTTATATAATTATCACTGCAGGCATTTTTGCCGAAAATCTTTCTTAGAATCCTTTTTGCCAAAAAAATTCTGAAAATGATCCATCACTGAAATATATAAATATTTGTTCGTTTATCTATCTATCCTATTTGGTAGCAAAGTTTCAAGGGAATATGTAGCGAATAGTTCGTGGTATGTTGTAAATATTAAGAGTATAATACAAAATTACGCTGAAAAATAAAATTATAAAGATGGAAAACTATGTTTTAGGTAAAGTATTATATATATTAGGAAACACAAGATTTCAAACGTAACAGAGGCTGCTTTAAGGCAGAATTGCATTCGGTTGCTAATTTCATATGGTTTGTTCATATGCAGAGGCGTAACTAGATAGTGTGAGGGCCCCGGGTATATGTTTATCGTGGTATCCTTAGACAATTAAACTCATAACAATCGCTAATTCTAAAAGTGCATTTTTTTAGATGCTTAATCACTTTATAATAAGGATATTTCATTTTAAAGGATCGTGTGATGTAAAAGGAATATGGAATTAATTTAATATTTGCTTATATTTTTGACACGCCTTTAATTTTTTTCACAAACGAACACTATTTTATAATCAATTTAAAAAATTTTATTTCATGAGTTTGTTTCTTATTTTTCTAAAAATATATTTTACTTCTTTAAATTCCTACGACAGACCAAAGATTCCTCAATTGACAGTATCGTAAGATTACATAACCTCTCTTATTCCATATAATTCCAATAATGGAATTTTATTAATTTTAAATTTAAAAATGAATATTTGGTATTGGTGATGGTGATAGTAGTAGTTAAAAATAACTTCAAAGCTGTCCACACTTCAGGAAAATTTGGTGATGCATTTTTTTATAATTTGTAGATCTGTAAATTACCTAATTTACTAAGATTTCTATTAAACTAAGAAACTCTTTTGTAAATGATATAGACATATCTTCATTTTATAGAAAAAAAAGTAAAGGACCCTTTAGAATAGGAGAATAGCAGTGTTTATGTAGCTATGTATTTATAAAACCTCGGGATGGAATCGTCTAAAACCGTGAACTTCTGCATTTTCCCAGTCTTGATACCCCAATGTTACGCCATTTTGTAAATGTATTGTTGTAACCCAGTTTTTTTTATTTCATATTAGATTAGCAATTTTGTACACTGCGGTCGTGTTAGTTGTACTCTGTTAATGTAATCTGAAAATTGCATTTCTGTTTAAATATATTCTCAAATTTTGCTTTTCCATTTTATCACATAGACATTTGAATATTTAGATTGCACTCAGAAACTTTTCTTCTAGCTTAATATTATTATTTCAAATTCTCTCAGAAGACGGTTATTCCACTCTAAACATTAGACATGACTGCAAAACTCGTGTTTCAGAAGTTTCTCCTTGCATAAAAGGCTTTTAGTATGGATATATTACGAAGGCATCGAGTAAAGAGTAAATATGAGGCGATCCAGATTATGATAATAATGCCAAACTCTAGTTGCATAAAATCTATCATGCGAAAAAATAAAATATACTTTCTTCCGCTAGCAAGCATGTCTCTTTTCGGTTAAGGAAAAAGCAATATATTTCCATATTCCGAAATGAATGAAATTGAAATAAAAATTGAAATAGAAATTGAAGATAATTTTATTGGAGTATATGACCTCTTTTCAAAATCTAATAAAAAAATATTATTTCGCAATTTTGTAAAAAAATGTAGAGATTTTTTTTTATTGTTATAGATGAAACACAAAATATCAAAATGCAAAAATGTATTGAAATAATTAAATTTACCTTAAAATAAGGAATATTTGAATATCAGAAGTTAAATAATTTTTTTAAGAGATTATTATGGAATTTGCGATACGTCTTTTTTTTAAATTGAGATTTCTGTCCTTTTAGAATGTAATGGATATTTTTAAATCAATTTACACAGGACCAAACCTGCAACTTTTATGCGAGTTTGCATAACATTAAAATTAGGAGATTTTATGTACTCTGCAAATTTGCTCGATGAAATACCCAAAGTTCCCGATGAAATTCACCCAGTCCATTACAAGATAGGCAACTAGAAATGTGAATGTAGACCGTGCATAAATCATAAAAACGCATAAGCAAGGAAATATATATATATACGGAAAATTTATAATTTCAGTTTACTTAATACGATATCGCGAGTGATGCCACAATACTTGTGGTCTGCATTTATTTGCGATTAAACTTCAATTTTAGGAAGAATTTAACAAAGGTTTTAGCAGAAAAGAATGTTAGTTTAAATTATGTCCATTTTTTAATCTCATTTTACTTAAAGCCTCTACTAAAAACATATAGAAAAGTTGTTCATCTATCAATGAGATAGAGAGGCAATGAGGGGCTGAAATTATTTAGCATCTGTAAAGAAACTATTCCTTTTCCGTTAAAAGCAAGATGTATAAATATTTTAATAATGCAAAAATGGAAACATTCGCAATCTGTCTTTAAAGCGCCCTTTATCAAGAAACAATCTTCTTCTATTCTGGCAGGTAGGTCAAAATGAGTTTAAACCGCTGGTCTTTAAACTGCCATAGAATCAGTGGAATTATAAGTATCTAATAGGTGAATTACTGTAAATACCAATTCTGCTTATGATTCACCGAATACTACTTCAACGATGCCTTCAATTATTAACGTGTTAATCGGTTTACGTTAAGCATCGTGCTTCTAATCCTTCCGATTTTGAAACTAGCATAAACATTTTCCATGGAGCTTGCATTGACTGTAATTAAGAGACAGCTACCTAAAATAATTACAAATTCAAATCCTTTACAGCGGGCAAAGAGTTTTCCCATTCCAATCTTTGAACTCTTGCTATGTTTTATGTCGAGTTGCCATTGATGGTCAATAATTTCAAAATCAGCATAGATTCAAGGTTCCCTAAAACTTCGTAAGACTTTTTTCATAGAAACTATGATCTGGTAAACTGACCATGCTTTAAATATTTTGAAAGCATTGATTAGTAAAAGAGAAAAGCAACATTCAGTACTAGCTACAATACTTTTAATTCTGTAACTTTTGTAGCTCAATAGAGACATAAAATTCAAAACACGTTCTCAGATCGTTCTTGTCTTGAATCGATGTGGTCCATGGAGATCTAAAGTTCTATGTTTATTTTGATCCTCGCTTTGTACACACTACAAGGTTTAAGGATATCAAGAGAAACTTCTATTTCTTAAATGTTTCAAATAGATTTTGTTCATCCTATATTTAATCCTGTTAAATATCTGTTTATTGCTGAAATCTATAAACCAAAACTCAGTTCTGAATGAACCATATTTAAATATGACTTAGAAAATAGAAAATTTTGAAAACCTGTCTAAATAAAACTTTAACCAATAAATCGAAAAAAAAGTTAGGGAGTATCATTAATGTTCTGTTTACGAATTTTTCGCATTTTTTAAACAATAGTGAGTTATATTTAGTAGTCTTTTCACTTTGTGACTCATTTATGTTGGTAAAGTTCATAACTATGAAGTTCAAAACATGCAGAGAGTGTGATGTAATACACAAACATTGATGAATTGATAAATACTGAATTGTACACAGAATTCAAAACAATGAAAACAAAGCAGAACTAACAAATTCTCCAAGATATACAATGAAATAATATTTATTTATTGTCGCATAATATTACAAAATAAATCCTTATATCTATTGCAGTTTCTCGGAAAAAATGTTCAATAATTTGAAAATTGTAAAAACAATTGATTCACTTCTTAATGAACAAGTTCAAAAGACAAAAGCGGAATTTCCATACTTGTAAGTTTTATGTGCTCCATGGCTGGAATTAGTAACTGATAAGCTTTTCAGAGGCAATGATCAATATCAGCATACAGAACTCTCCATATCTCTTTTTAGGTCCAGAATTTAAAGCTTTGGAATGAAGAAAATGATAAGTTCTCTGCCCACAAATAAGGAGAATTAAAGAATACTGATACAAAACTGCACGAAACTTCTGAAGCTTTATGGACTTAAACGTCTTCACTTGACCAAATATCTGAGAACATTCACACTAATGAATATATCGAGTTCATTATTTTGTTCTTAGAAATTTCCGCAGCAAGATAATGGAGCACAGAATAAACTTCACAACAGACTTAGCTTTCAACGAATTTTCTTGCATCTTAGAAGTCAAAAGATCCACAGAATCTTAACAATGGGTTGAAATCGATGAGTTGCTAAAGCAAGAAATTTTCTGCGGTCTGCTCTTCTTCATGTACTATTTCTTGAAACATCACTATTTTCAAATGAACCAGTTCTTATTGACCCTCTTGTTAATTAATTAACAAAACTCTTAATTAAGTTCTTCTTGAAACTTTCCGTTGTGTATGCAATTCTCGATTAAGTGTATCCCTATATGTGATTCTTTGTTCCAGGGAATAATGGAATTTTAACGAAATAATTCTTAGCATTACACGGAAGCTTATCATCTCGTGTTTTATTCACTACATTTCACGCTTGAAAAAATGTCGATTGAAATAGAGAGTTTTCAGAGACACATTTCGTGCTCAGAAATTTTTGTTAGCTGCAGTATAAAAGTTCTCAATAAAATGGACGGAATACGAAACAATATTTTGTTACACATTAAAATATTGTTATCAATATTGAAACAATATTATAATGCACATTAAAATATTGTTTCGTTAAGTGATATAATTTAACTAAATTATACAACTTGGTTGAACAATAAAATAAATATAAGATAATAAAACAACACAAAAACATAAAATAACCACACAAAATATTAATAAATAAAAGCAAGAGAATAAGAGATAGAATGTGAAAGTCACCCTTTTAAATTTCTAAGTGAGGTATATTAACATAAGTTTCACTTAAATTGAATGTAAATTACAACTGCAGATTTATTACTGCATAAAGATTTCAAGAACTCATCTGAGCCAACAGTAAAGATGGATGGTAACTGAAACAAAACAAAACTTGCATTTCATTGTGAGTATTTAAGAATATGTATATAGATCATGAGTGATTAAAGTTTCTTAAAGTTTTATTATAAGTTTTTTGTGCTACGAATTCTGCATACAATTTCATTGTAATCCGCGTTGGTCGGGTATTTTTGTCCAAATGATCATTTTTTATTCATTTATGGCGTTCATATAATTAATAAACATGGACTGTTTTTTAAGATCGAAAAAAACCGCCTTTATTCACAAAAATCTCTGGCCTGAAATCGTTAAAAAACCACTGCGATAATAGCAACTATTTCACTAGCACAAGTATACCCAATGGGCTAATTTCAGTGACTAAAATTAATCAGAAACCTGACTCACGCCGCCCATCTGAATGACAGCCGCTACAATAGCTCTTGTACTGAGACTTGATTCTAGTACGCGTCATGAGCCACGGCCCCTCTCGAAGGAGGTACGTAGTATCTCTAGAGGAAGGATTCACTCTCTCCATTTCTGTACCCACATCTAGAAGCGAGAGCTTACTTACATATCCGGTGGCTTCTCGTCCACGTACTCATAGTGCCCCCAGGAGGGAGATAATCAAAAATAAAGAATTTTAAGATGCACCTATCCCGACATAGGATAGAAAAAGTCAAGAAAGGCTTTTCTTAGCTTTTTCATAAAATTTCATCAACATTGTTTAAAACAAGCTTTTGCCATTTTTACAGCATTAATTCTTTAACGTTTATATGATTTTTTTCCACGATAACTGTCCTTCAGATACATATCGGATGAAACACAGATAAAGCGTTAGGTATTGTAAAAGAGTAGTTATGGCATAGAGGGGTGCTTCGAGAAAATAATCATATATCATCTCCAGTTCATCTTTACTTATCGCTACAATATCTTCACCACTGTAATGTGAAATCTTTGAATTAAAATTCATATCTCATTTAAAAGTTAACTTACAATATTTTAATTACGACTCGTAATAATATTTAATGTGAAATTTTGCTTGAGTTTTTTAAATAATGATTTCGAAATTACTGTCAGATGATAAAATTTTATAAACCGTTTTCAAATCGATTTTAGGGCTATGGTGGCTTGTGAGTAAAATTTTAGTTACGGGACCAGAAAGTATTGAGTTCCAGGATTGATTCTACAGAGTCCATTATTTTCTAGTATTTTGGAAAGAAAAATGAAGCAAAAAACCCAGAAACAACAACATTCAGTTTCTAATCATTAAGATATAGATACTATTATAATTGATAATGCATTCATGTCTTAATTATTAGTCACATATATATTTTGGCAACAAAGGCCCCACATTATTTCTTTAAACAAATCTACATGTTTATGAAGTCCTTTCTAAGTTTTTACAGGAAATTTAAAAGAAAGATATGCTGACGACAATAAATTGCTTAAATGTATGTCTTAAATGCTCGTAACTCAAATACTCCCTTACTGGTTTCATATATTTGCCGCAATGAAATATTTCAGTAGAGCGGTATACTATTGAACTCTCAATAATTTTCATTCCTTAGCAAAATTTCCAGTGCTGAATACCAATCAAAAACGCTTCATTTCAAGAACGTTAAACTCTCATGTAATTATTTCCTTTATTTCAATAAACGTTAAAAAGGCTCAGTTTTTCGAAAAGACACTCCACTCCTTACGTAAAGATGATTAAAATCTCGATGTCATTTATAAGTGTATACGCGGAATTTTAGAATACTTTTTTTACATTTGCTTTAATCTAATTTTCATCGTAAAATTATTCACAGCAAGACTTTAGTTTGATTTCTTCAAATAATGTTGTTGTTGATGATGATGATTCCCGAAGATTAGCAGATCTATATCAGGTAAATGAGCCTGTGCACCCTAAAGAAATCCAAAGTCAACAGAGGATTAGAAACTAGATCCTGTTTGAATCACTCATGGATGTGGAAAAAGGGCAGCTTCTGTGGTCAAAGACTGGAGCACCAAAGGTTGAAGACTGACTTATCACCGATGCCAGTATATACTCCCTAGCACTGGGTAGTTCAGGTACCTAGGGATCGCCACTTCCCGTACTCGCTCATATGAGCGAGCCCCTGAGGGATCTTCAAATAATTATCTATTTTAGTGTGTTAAAGAAGTTAGTAAATATTATTATTTAAGTATCATCGTGGTATCATTATAAAACAAAAGAGTTCACTATTTTGAATGGATAGAATTTAGCTCCAAGTAAGTCAATATTGACACTGAAAATGGTTTGAAAGGCAAACTATTTCAACTTCAAATATAGTTAATCAATTATTTAATTAATTTTTTGTTGCTTGTATGCAATACCATAAAGGGACTACTATTTAGATGGCTTTTGTACAAGCAAAAACCGTTTTATTCATATGCTAAACATGCATAATTTTCATCAGGAAATATTTCTTTTTTTTTCTCCGTGCAGTTTTATGTACATTTAATGAGTCGGATTATAGATTATATTTGTCATAAATAATGCTGCATTTGTCTATTTCGCAATCACAGGAGAATTTTATTAAGCCATTTGAATACATAGCTTAAATTCAATTGATAAAGTTACAAATCACATTTCAGTTTAATATTTAAAGTTCAATTGAGAATTTTCTCGCTGAATTTAACTTACGCTAGAGTCTCTTAGGAATTGCACAAATTAGTTGCCTTAATTAGAAACAATTTTTATTCCTATAAATATCTTTTTTATTTCATACAATTTATATTTTAATTTCATTTCTCTAATTGAGAGTTAAGTTTAAATAAAAACATAATTATCTATCTCTTAATGATAAGTATGGAAAACTGAGAGGTTTTGAATATTATGTACTTCAAGTGGATTGATGCACTTTTCATTTTAAAAATAAGTAAAACACATTATTTATTATATAATAAATGCACTGATATGTTTCCATTGGCTGAATGTTTTAATATTGAGTTCAAAAAATCTTTATACTACTGTATGTTATTATCTGAACTTAGCTTTCTTCATTTAATAGATGAGATTCAAAAATTATTCATTATTTTATAAAATAAAAATTTCGTTTGAAGTTGATAAACATATTCTAAAGGGAAAGAAGTGTTTCATTTGTGCATTTATTTCTGTAGTGTTTTACATAAAAAAAATCTTGATAAAAATGTTCCCTTAATATGCAATTTTGTGAAAGAACTTTAAAAAGTTTGTAAATAATGTTAGTTAAGATTGCTACATTTGTATCATCATAAAGTTTTTCTGAATTTTCTAAACATGTTATTAGGTGTTGATGCTTCGTGAAATTGAAGATTTTCTAGTTTCGCGAGGGATTTAAAACAAGTGACGCGTTGATCAAAGAGGCGGTTATTTCTAAAGTTGGAAACATGGTTTTATTTTCAGACGTCTAAAGGAATTACTTTTATCTCTTCGGAAAACAGCTTTCGAGCCAAAAATATATTTCAAGACTTTTTTTCTGCCAAGAATAAAATAGATCGCTTCGAAAATTAAACAAAAAACATTAACAACGTTAAATTCCATTTCAAAATAGCAGATATATTTACTTTAAGATAACACATTTCGAAATATCATTTTCAACGTTTCATACTTATAAAAATTAAGAGCAGTAAGATTTTTTTGATTAAAACTTATTTTAATAATTTAATTTCAAAAAATATTTTTCATATATTATCTTTACTAGTTTAAGTGTTGCATAATTATAAAAATTACTCTTATTTATAATGCGTGATGTTTCTAATTTCCATTGCCATGCATCACTAACGAAATTTAGGCTGCAGATTTTGTATTCTAATAACAATTTAGAATGACTCTTCACATAAATATGCTCCGATGCATTTTGTGAATTTATTGACTTATTATCAAAATTTGTGCATTTACTACAATTTGTTCACTAAGCTATCCGAAACTTCAAAAGTCAACATTGAAACAGAAACGAAATAAATTATGGTGTAAAGGACATTAAAATTTACAATATATATTAACAAACGTAACTTTTGTTGTAAGAGATTGGAAGATTACAACGCAATTTTCGTGTGTGTGTATTGGAACATTTTTGATTAAGCACCGGCCAAACAATTGCCATGAAATAAGGAGTTTCTACTTCAGACACAATAGAAATTGCCGCTATTCGGTTCAACAAAGAAACACGTAATTTTATTGATTTCCTTTAACCTTTCAGACTTGTAAATGACTACTATTAAAACTTATCTGTTTCAGAATTATTTTATGACTCAGGAGGTCCCAACTGAGATATCAGTATTCTACCACAGTCATTTCGGAAGTGATAAGCTTGCTTCAATGGTATTTTCGTCTTTTTTCCAATAAAATAAGTGTTCTTTGAAATTTAAGGATCATTCGAACTGAAGTATTTAATATATCACTCTCCTATACTCACTTAAAGCAAGAATAAATGGAAGCAATTGTAGAATTCTTTTCTAAGAGTGTAAGAATTTAAGCAAAATGTGTAGAAAGTGGAATATTAACTACACATTTTACAGGGAATTTGCTATCATTCTTTTTTATGAAAATATTTTGCGCTGAAACTAAATTTAATTTTATAGTTAAGATTTGCTATTTACTTAAAAATCTAATAATGGTAAGGCTAAGACGAACAAAGAACTACAAAAGAAACTTATAGAAAATTTATTAAATATTGCAGAAATGATGAGAAATTTTTAGTTCCATCTAGTAATTGTGCTTAACAAGAGAAAAAATTATTTCAGTTTTATTCAACAAAGAAAAGCATAGTATTTTATTATAAGATTTTATATAAGATTTAAACTTTTACAGATATTTCCTATTACAAAATTACTAAACAAATCAAGCGGCAATAATGAAATCTGTGAAAAAATGATCTAAAATGACGTGAAAGCTTTTATGTGAATCAAATACTTATATTTTTAGTATGGATTTCTTCCACCTGCGTTTTATTCTTATTAATGAATGAAGAAATAATCTAAAAAATAAAATATTATTATTATACAGGAAGATATGCTCAAACAAAACTTATACACATTATTAGAGACAGTTAATTTCACATCATGATCCACTATTTCCATCGCATATTACTTTATTTTCATACTTTAAATTCCAAGTGTTAGCTCAAAATAATGCTATTTTTCGAAAAGATTCTTATTCAAAATCCTCTTTAAACGTCAAAATGAATTTTAACCCTGTATTGGGAAGAGAGCAGGATTTTAGTTCTGAAAAGCGTCTTCCTGAGTCCGAGTGTAGAAAGTTTAGAATGCTTACGGAGGGTATTATTCAGTTAAAGCGTTGCTCGAATTGCATAGCCAAACAGATTGGATTTTAGATGGAATACGTGGGACTGGCTCTCTCTATATATACATTCTCACTCTGGCATGAATGGAATATCTTTCCCAACAATGAGCACAAAGTAGAGAATAGAGTTTCAAAAACCATTTCGCTTACTTCAGCCAAACACTGGTTGTCCAGTAAACTTCAATTTGAAATTTTATATGAGTCAGTATTTCACGCATTGGCTCAAAATATGCATCATGCGTCTTTATTTTTTATGACTTATTTCAATCGGACTGCAAAAGTTCTAACCAGACGAATTAGACAATTTAGACATATTTGAATGTAATTAAATAGAGAATAGCGTTTTCATATGAGATTGTTTGATGAAGAGTAACTGTTGATTTTAAGTTTATATAAAAACTTGTATCCTGACAAAATTCATATTATAAGCATTGTTGGTGCAGAAATTGTACTACCCATAAGGAAAAGCGTAACTTTAACGACGCGTTAGGATGATTTCTATTTATAGAATATGATAGAGTAAGTCCTCAATTTGGCATTCGACACACTGAATTGTGGTTGTACATAAGGCAAGATGAGTTTTCACTAATGTATTCAAGGGTCAGAAGGTAAAAGATATCAAATGGAGTGAGTCATGTTCCCCAAGTAATTCAACTTTCCCTGAAGTATTTATTTATTTTTAAATTTGACGTACAAGCCATATTAAAGTTTTTATATAAGTTTGTTGCAGTAAATTACCTAAAAATACGATATTACGTGCAGATTTTCATTTTAAAATATCTTTAAAATCATACAGCTGATAGCATATTGAATTTCGTACTCATGATAAAATTTCTCTTTATATAAGAGTTTCTTTGAACACTTAATACGACTTTTAAATTTCTGTCACGCTGCCTTTTCTCCTTTGTTACAATTCCAAATTTTTATCAGCAATGTTTACAACTTTTATTTAAGACAATGGTAGATTGCGAAGTAAAAAGAAAGAAAAATCTTATGGTTGCTAATTCACATCATTATTAAATGAATAAACTAGAGGCTTGCATAAATTAAAGAAAACAATTGAACTAACCCAATTTCTTGATAAAATGATGCTTTTAAACGTTATCGAAATACGAAATTGACTCAAGTTTTACTACTCAGTATAAAATGTCAAGTCGTAGAATAAGTAGCAAACCTAAGAACGATTCAGAATGTTTTGGCAGAAAAAAGAAGTCTTACGTTTTAATTTGGAGAAAATAATTAGATGAAAGTTTTTCTTTTGCGTTACGAGAATGACCTGTGGGCTATATGCAGTGCAATGAATTCCTTTCGTGCTGCTGCATACCTAATCAATATTATTTCCATTGAAAAATGCTGCCCCGTAAATTGACCGGTTTGTCAAGATAATTAGACACAAGATTTTTGTCTACCTTATTACTTCATTGCGCTTCATTCTACTAAATTGACCTTAGAATGTCTTTAAAGTTTAGCGTTTCAATAAAATGATAGTAATATTTTCTTTTACTGATAAAGAAATGTGTAATATTTTTTCATATAGTTAAATAATTTACGTGAGGAGATATTTTAAGTAAATCTTTACAGACTATGCCCAAGCTAGTGAATCTTTGTGTGATCATTGCTAGTAACAATTAATCTAACACAAAAGAATGAAGATCATGCTCCCCTAAGAAGTGCTTATAGTTTTATTTCAGCGAACTCTAAATAAAATACCGTAAACATACTTGCTGAAATATTGTTAGTAATATTTAAAAGGCCTATGCAGTTATTAAAATCATTTTTAAATAAAACTTCTTAAACTGGCAAATAAAAATATCCGTTTAATTATATATAAAGTAAAACAAGTTAGTAAAAGAAATTTAAGAAACACTTTTCATTTGTCTTGTGAATACAACATTTTAATCTTGTAGAACCTTTCTTTTAAATGCGTAAGTTTCTCTGCATTTAAGTCTGATTTTACAGAAAATAATGAAAGCTTAACTCTTTTCTAAGCAATGTAGATGAAACATTAACTAATTTTGTAAAATGAATGGTTTTCATAACAAGAAGAATAAGGATTCCTTTCTTTTCGTCTAAATTTTAATTTACAGCTAACCAAACGTACATTGTCTTTATAACATAACAGCATATTCAGGAACATACAGTTAATAACTATTTAGTTTTCTTCCCTCTTTCATATAACATTAAAAATAATTTCTTATTTTCTGCATTATGGGTTACAGATAAGAAATCTACCGTATTAATTCTTATAATATAGTAAGAGAAATGCAAATTCTTCGAATATTAATTTCTCAACAAAATTTGAATTTAATGAATTTAGTTATTTTCGTTTTGAATTAGAAATATAATAAAATAACTCAGACTCGTTTTGAATTATTTCTATCTTGAAGAACGCATCGTTAATTCAAATGTTTCATTTCTATGATTTACTCGAATGTCAAAACTTCCCAGTTTTGTTGAAACAAATTTAGCATTTCGCCTTAGAATCATCATGCTTTATTCCCACCGCCTGCTGTAGCCCATTTGACAGACAATTCTGAGGTCCATTGTCTCATAGCAAAAATTTAGTTTTAAATGGGTATCTTAAAAGTTGCATTCTACGAAATGGTCCTTTGACCTTCACATACCTTTCTGAGACCATTAATTGTCATCTGGTGGCTTTCAGAATCAGAACTTGTCGGCATCCACTGCATTAAATTCTGAATAGTAATGAGAGGTTTGATGGAATCCTTATAAACGGCACATAGATGATGAATGTTTGATTTCTTGATGTTGAGTTTGATGCCTATGGTGCTTTAGGAATAATCACTGTAAGTGGCTCATAAAAGAGTACAAATTATTAATGATTTCATATAATTGCCCTTATTTTACTTCGATTAAATAACGTTGGGAAAATATATTCTTTTAGACATGCTACCAGTCGAATTATTTATAATTTTTTGCATGATAGCTATTACAGATGAAACGCTTCTCGGTTTTTAGCACATGTATACGATCATAAAAATGTAAGGTATACGAATTTATTTTCCACTTTTTCCAAAAGTGGAAAATAAATTCGTATTTGTGCATACATAATCAGAAACAATACAAAAGAAAACCCAAATAAATGAACATTTTTTAGCTCTTGGAAGTTAGTCATATTTTTGTGTATTTTTATTTGCATTTATTATTTCACATATATTTTCTTCTTTTTCTCTTTCAAAGATTTGATTATGAATTACTTTTTGAACTGATTCCAGCAGATTCTTTGAGGGTTGATATATGTCATTTGATTAACGATTAATCGTTGATTATCTATTCAATAAACACCAAACTTTGAATTCCACTCATGCTGAGGAATATTCCCTGGTATTCCTACCTTCCTTATTTTTCATTCTTTACTCATTCTCGATTTTTTTTCGTTTTTCAGATCTTTTGAATTTATATATAGATACAGAAAATAAATTATATCACTTGATTTATCTCTCTCTCTCTTTAAATACATATACAAAAAGAGAGAGAAAGAACTGTTTTTATAATTTTTTTATAGAAATGTATATTGTCTTCTGATGTATGCTGAACTTGAACTTATTACTAAAAAGTGTATCAGACTAGCCGGCTGGAAATTATTTTTTAAAAACAATTTTTTCCCAATAAATGCTTTATTTGTTATGGTTACCAATAAGAGATTTAAAATATTGTTCATTGTGCTGCTAATAAAAATAAATAAGTTCATTGTGCTGCGATGTACAAAGGTAACAAATTAAATAAATGTATAGGAGTCCAAATATTTATGCAATGAGTTTATTTTTTTTATCCAATGAACATGACTTTATAATGTTGATTTAATAGTAAACTAGTAAGAGAATTAAATAATATGTTATATTAATTTATTCAGAAATATTTTACATTAATCAAATACGTCCCATTCGGGTACAAAGTTACTATAAGATTGTCTTAGCAATGAAATTAAATGATATAAATAGCTTTCTGATATTCATGTTTCTAATTTGCAGATAAGTTTCAAAAGTCTATAAATTCCATTTTAAAGCATATTTTCGGATATTTTATAATAAATTCAGAAGGTATTCGTATTGATTTTGTATTTAAGAAACGTAACGTCGAGTTTGATGTTATTGTTTATCATTTAAATTTTTAGAAATAATCATAATTATTATGTATTCTCAACTATAATTTTTGATAAATTGTCATTTCAGAAAATGTACATTTTCTCACTTATTCCAGAGAAAAAAAAACCCAGACAATATGAATTAGTATTTCTTCATTACATTTGTTTGGTAGTATTTATAAGTTTAAGACTTCTGAAAATAACTATTAACTTAGAAACACGATTATTTAACGCGTTAAGAGTTGCTGTTCATAAAATCAGTAAATTTATATCTTTCCAGTTTATTTAGAAAGCATATGCTTTTGAAGGTCAAAGGACGCAGTTATCTCGTGGGTTTCACTTTTTTCCTATCTGCATGTAATTAAAGCATTCCTAGAATCCTCCCTAACTCAAAAATGTCCCTGTGCAATCAGTTTCAAAAGAAAAATTAGCCGTGGGGTTTATGTACTCCCGTTTCAGAGCGAAAAACATTTATCTTAATAATTATGGATTAAAACTCAATATAAATATGTCTGCAATATAAGCCTTTCTCTTCTTTAAAAAAATTGAAGATTTCGTTCTGAAATATTTCTGTGTTCTAGTTTACTTTTAATGAATGCCTGTTATTTCAATATCGTAAATTTAAAATTTGTTTTTCCTAATTTTCAGAAGTTATAAATAGTTTGCAGTTTGTTTAGTTTCAATATATTTCAGAACTCAACAGACATGTATGAATAAAATTAAGTATGTATGTATATAATCAATAACATCATGCTTTTAATAGTAAAGTAACTATATTGAAATAACAGGCAGTCACTATTATCATAGAACACATTAAGTTTTTTAACATTCGGCGTTAAGCACAAATGGCAACTATAAATTCCAGTTCAGTCGAAATACTTACGTTACTTTTACGCTATCAAACTTTAAGGAGTTGTTCAAAATTCTTCTAAATAATAATAAAACATATATTTTATGTAAAAAATAGGTTTTATATTGACACATAATAAAATTAAAATAAAATTGGAGCTTCGGAATGAGATCATCGTTTATATACTAATGATTACTCAAACAACTTTTTGAGATAAATTGAGATCATCCAGGGTTTCAAAGAAGAAATTTCTATCTTTGGAAGCTTCGGATACTTTTCTAGTAATTAGGTATCTAAATTATATATTAATTTTAATGTAGTATGTATTATTGAGGTCTCAAAATATGTATTATGATTAATTGTCATTACTATATGTTACTGGTGGCTCATTAATATGAGATATGGATGATTTCTGATCAACGTAATATAATTTCTGATTTCGTTTGCTTAATAGCATTTTTTATAGAGATTGCAAAGTGTGCTCAGAACCCTTTTAGACATTTTAAGATATTATTAATGGCAATGATTATTTTTTTAAAAAAATTTTACTAAATTCCTACTAAGCATTATTTTTAAATTACCAAAAATCATTAAATCACCATATTATCAATAATAGTTTATTTTTCAGATTTTTCTTCTGTAGTTTATTATTAGATTAAAGTGCCTGTAAGAAATATTTAACACAATTACAGGATAAAGTAGAAAAATTAATATCATACAAAACAATGCGTAAATGATTCATGAATATATAACTCTAATATGGCGTTGCTGTTTATTATTGTCTTTAGTTTTATTTAATAATTATTTGCTTTATTCATATCAGTATATTTACTAAGAATTTTCGATAAACATTAGCAATAATTTTTTTTATAATAATTATAGGGTGTTAGATCTTAAGACAGAAAAGAAGACAGTTAATTCAGACGAAAATATTGCTTTTAGCACTTTCATGTGTACTTATTTTTTAGTCAACATAACAGAGAAAAGCACTAATTAGAATAATTAGTGAAGTAATTACCATTAAAGAAATTCTTTTTATAAAAAAATGCAGACGTCATTTCAAGCTGAAAATAAAAAAAATAAATAAATAAATCGATTTTGTATGAAGCGCTTCATGACCGTTGGCACCATAAAAAAACAATCTTTTTTTTGAGGTTTAAGAAATTAAATTAAGTAAAAAATAAAATTTGTGGGTGGAATGATTATTAACAGTCATTTAATAGAATTGTAATGAATGGATATACTATTAATGTTTTTCATTTTAAAGTTTTTTCTACAATTGGAGGTGGTTTGAATATGTGTATTGTAAACTGTCTAATGTTTAAAAAAAGTATTTATCTACTTTTCTTATAGTCATTGATTTCATGGTTAAAATAATAAAAGAGAGAAACTCAAAATGTCACTTAATACGAACTGAAGAAAATTATTATGATAGAATTATCATATCAGTGATAGAAATTTATCATGTTATTAAATTCAATTAATTTAAGAAAGTTTAATTCCAGAGTGTTTTAAAATTAGTATTCAATAAGAAAGCTTACTGTTTGAACTAGTTTTCCTAAGTTTTTCAGCTGTAATAAATCACCAACTCTGAACCCATGATCAC
>BGPR01000008.1:2375237-2491282 GCA_013235015.1 Araneus ventricosus | reverse complement strand
ATTATATTTTTTATATATTATCAAGGTTTTATAATTTAAAAAAAACGTCCAGCAAATGTTAAATTGGTTTAAAAATTTGTTCTCAATATTTTTGAAATTAATACGGGTAATTTCAGATACAGCTACAAAAAACTGCATATCAAATTTTCCAAGAAGGTCCTGTAAAAGACCACACTAATATTAAACCTTTGTCCGACTAAGTTTTCAAATGCTAAAGTCTCTGCATAAAAGAGTGAAAAAAATTGGAGCACAGCACGAGATGATTTTTCTGTTCTCTCTAAGAGATGATGAAATTTCATTAAGTGAATGCAAATCCAGACGTCAAAATGAAAAACCTCAATTTTTAAGTTTGACATCATGGAATCTCCTATTCAGGTGCTGTTGAAAGAATGTATGTGACATTTTTATTAAAATTTCTTTTTAAAAGATAGAGAGAAAAAAATCAATAAACGCGACATGGTGATTTCTTTTTAAATGAAGGAAACCTCCCTACAGGAGTTCTCCAATTTAGCTGGTTGCAACAATCCTTTATAAATAAAAGATCACATCCCACAAAAGTCGTTTATTAGCCTTCACAAAAGCGCCATCTGCGCGATAGCTGGAAGCGCATAGATTATTTGTTTAGAGTAACGAGAAATGTAAGATGTTAATTTAATAATAGAAGTGCGGTATTTCATTACTATCATTTCCATTTATTTTTCTGCTGAAATATGACCAGGGTAAATCTAAGACATTCAGAAGAAATCTTAGTGGAAAAAAAAGGGTTGTGACATTTCAGATATAATGAAAACAGCATGCTGAATAAGCCTGATATTAAAATGTGATTAATTCAAAACAACTACTGAGAAATGCCAACAGTTCATTCTTTGAAAATAAGTGAATGACTAACGTTCCATAAACTTTTATAGGGTTTACAAAAATCCACATTGATTTTGAGAATTCAGCCGAATGTTGCACATGAGAAATATGTGATTAAGCATGCCGTTGAAAATAAGTGAAAATGTTTTAAAATAATTCGCACTATATTCAATTGATGGATATATTTGAATGAAGAAATGAATGCTTGATTTTTGAAAACGCTCTAGGACATTGTTTGTAATATTTAGATTTATTACAAATAATTAATGAGTGACTTATCACTAAGCAAACAAGGAAGTAAAATTACCTTAAAAATAATATTTCGTTGTGACCTTATATTTTAATTTATAAGATTTCAATTCCATAGAATATTTGAACAACCTTCCAGAATAAGAAGGGATTCCAAAGCCGATCAATGAATTTCTCAAAAGAGTTAGATAGATCATTGTTTAGTTCACACCGATTTTCTCCTTCATTCCTCTTCTTTTCAGTTGGATTTTAAAGCCACTGAAAAGACAACATACAGAACTCACTACAAAATATGATTTCTATAAATTTGATTTAAGCAAACTTTCCTTATTTCCTTAGGAATTAGAATTTCATTTCAGTGCGTTGTAAATAAGTATCAACGATTAATATGCTTTCTGTGGCAAGCATTGCACTTTTGCAAATAAATTGAACACATTCTTAACACTGAAGTTTTCAAATTAAAAATTTACTTTTCCTTAACATGTGTAATATAAATTATCGAATAGATTTTTAATATAATTATCAATATCCGGTTTTCATATTACAAATAGTCTGTAGTAATCATAATAATCATATATCATACTACGGAAAAAATAAATTCTAGTTTCGTGACAAAGTATATTACAGTTTCACTTCCGCCATTACTACGCAAACGAGCTTTTTCTATCTTCATTAATTTGAGGATTATTAATTTTTAAAAGTTACTCCGTTTTCTGAATCATAATGTAAGCAAAGGAGAAGGCGATTCATTTATTTTAGCAAAATATCTAAAAGTTTTTAGGAAAATTAATGTTCACATAAAATAGAGGATAGCTTAATCTTGCAAGGGATTTTCTTCAATAGAAATTAAAGTGAAAAATAATCAACCTTAATAAATTGCTCTGAATCTCATTTCTTTTAACTGCCGAATCATAATTGCATTTCCATAAGGAAAATCTACTTACTAAATATGTGACAAAAAGAAAAATAAGAAATATTTAATAATTATCATTGCTATAACAGTTCTAATGTATTGTGATCCGTTTTCTTAAACTAAGACTTTCAATAATTTATAACCTAAATTAATACAACATTGAAAGAATACATTACATTTAATTCAAGAAAGATTTTCCAACTAATTTTTTTGTTTGAATCATTAATGTAGCTCGCTTCTTGAAAAATGTCAAATTATTTTCTTGTAAAGGTATTGAAACTTTAATTAGTGAACACGAAAGAAAAGAAATCTTCAAGCATAAGCAACATTTCCTTATAAACATAATCAAATTATAGAAAGGTAAGAAAACATCTTATTTTGAAATGTGATTTCTAATCTTCGGAATGATAAATAAATACTGCTCCATTAAAGCTGCAAGATATTCGTTTTGATTTCATTCCATTTCTACATACTTTGTGTATTCTTTTTCATGATACTAAAAGTTCGCTGTACTCGAAACGCAAAGAACTGTATTATTTTTTGCACGTTTGAAATAACTTCTTATAGATCCTTTGCATTATTCAACATAATTTAAAAAATTTACTATAAATACAAACATGGAGCAAAACTATTAAATTATCTTCCTGCAGAAATTTTCATTTATTCTGAAATCAGTTCGACATGCTCACAGTGTTTTAATTTTTGAATTTATTAGACATAATTTCACAACACTCTCACTTTTAGTATAGGTGATTCATTTTTCTTTTAATTAAGGCCTTCAGCATAACTGAAAGAATTAAATATTTGAGATATTAAGATTTTTCTTATTTATAAGGGAAAAAGAAAAAAGTTATATTCTCCTTGTAGAAAATTTATCTTTACTCGATTTTATCACATATTGATCGCTTAATTTAAGCATTTTTATGAAATTCTCGTTGAATAAAATCTACGAAACAATTTGAAACTTTATGCATGGAAACAATAAAAGTTTATATTGATGAGAAATTGTAATTGAATACAAAAATGAAGGCAATTTAGAGCATAATTGTGAAAGTGAAATTAAATCAGAAAATGATTTAAAGATCAAATAGTACATACAAAATCAAATACCGTGATGTTAAAAAATTGTCTATTTTCTTAAGCATAAAGAAATAAATTATTCCTTAGAATCAATGCATTGGTAAAGAATTATTTCGTACACACTCTTGGCTTATGAGGTAGCCATTGCCGTAATTTCGACTGGCTTTAGAGAGTTGCAGAAACTCCCATTTCAAAGGCCCTTCGCTATATATACGGCATTAGACAGTTTTACAAACCTGAATAGAAATCCAACAAACTCACCACTTTTTTCTCTTTTCTGAACGTCATTATCATTCCGTTTGCATATGCTTTTTTGTTGCATTTTTACATTTTAGTTGTCGCATTCTTTTTGTATTTTATATTCTTCTACGTTTCGTTATGTATCTATGCTTCGACATTCATGTCGTTTTTGTTTCTGAATTGCATTTGTTTCTCATTAGTATTTTTCAAATTATTTTTTATTCTTATAAGCGTCTATATTTTAACTTAACGCCTTTTTTCGCCTTTGCTTCTTGATTCTATATCCATTTGAACAGGCATGATGAATGATTCCATTTTTATATTTATTTGAAATAAAAGAACTTCAAAGATCTCAAATAGGTAAAAGCGCAGATCTGCTAGAAATATATTAAAATAATGTGGCTTAAATTTATCCAGCTGTTTTATTTACGGGTGTCCAAACGACACGAAACCAAGGCGTAGAAGTATGGAGTGAAGTTCTATTCTGTATTTCTCACAGAAAAAAAATCAAATTTGACACATATTTGCAACTAGACGCATTTGGCGACCAGTTTACTTGCCAGGCGTATTGGTCGTATTTCATGTTAATATAAATAAAAGTCATTGTGGGTATGTATGTATCTTCCACATCTTTTAATCCACTGGACCTATTTCAACCAAACTTTATTACTGTCAACTTTTCAAAGTGCAAAGGTTAATTAAACATCCAGTTAATTAGTAATTAACCGGAATATTGTTGTTCTTCTGAAGTAACTTCTGAGAAAATTATCCCTCAAGAAATATTTTTATACCATCTTATCTTAAAGTTCAAAATTTTACCTTTTCAATGCTATCAATTTCTGTACAATCTTTCCTTTAATTTTTATTAATATTTCAAAATTTAATTAAAAATAATTAAATAGATGCAGACGATTTTGAAATAATTAAATTTGTAGGTACTCAGGTGCTGGGCAACAGTGATAGTTTGAACTACTCTACCTTTATTTTTTAAGCTCTAAAGTTAATTAAAATTTCAGTTAATTAAAACTAAGCAAGATTTTGGCATTTTTCGGCAATATCTTTCGAAAATATGATCTCAAAAAATATTTTTGCAATATTTTTGTAACAATATTTTTTTTCATTTTTAAACAACAAGAATACATACGAAAAACTGTTGTTAGAACATATTAACAAAGTTTTGGAAGAGCACTAAAAGAAAAGTTTAAAAGTAGACAATTCTCAGAGACGATTAACTATTTATATCAGGAACAATTATTGATTTGGTTTATTTTCATGTTTAATAATAAAAAAAATTGTATTTAATTTATTGTCCCAAAACGTCTTTAAAACCGTTCTTATTCCTCAGCATTTGCGAACACAGTTATAAGTACTTATAGAAAAATATTAATAACTGATTGAGAAAATTAGCTGTCTGGGGTTTTTAAAAATCGTATGTTTCAATTGATATTCTCATTTTTCTCACTGAAAAACGTTTACGACTATAAAAGGATTTTTTGAATTGAAATTTTCATACGAAAGTAGTTTTTAAATTAAAATATTAGACATAAAAATATTTTAATCCCGATCAACGCCGGTTATATCAGCTAGTATCCTATAAATCTCCAATTTTGCTAAAATTTCTCTGAGAATGGTATTTAAAACTTTATATTGTACTATACAGTTCATCTTACAATCTTATGAGTTTTTTGCCTTATGCACCTATCGGGTTATCTGCCTCTTGAGCTACGAATTTTTTAATCTCAAATTAAACGCATTACAGGAGGGTCATAAATTATTGAGCCCATTTCAAAAATTAATAAAAAAACTAATAATGTTACAAGTGCGTTTTTTTAAGTGAGGGAGCAAATAAAAAGCCTTTTTTTCAGATAGGTGGCGTACAATTAAGGCGTTTGAAATTTGCTACAGCGGAAGATTTCCTTACGCAATGGTTACCGATCAGCAGAAGCCGATGCACATTTTCTGGTTTCCTTTTTCCTTGAATATCTGGCAAACTATTTAGTTTTTTCGAATTACAATTGATTTAACAAATTAACGAGCGTAAAATTCCCTACAAATTTATGCTTTTATTTTTCTTCTAGCTTTAACAGTTTCTCACATAATGACTCTCAAAAATGGGAGATGTCCAATGATTGACGACCACCTAGACTACCGTAAAGGCGAGTTACATATCTGAAAAAAAATTAAATGCACTGTCATTTAAAAAAACCATAATTGTAAAATTATTAGTTTTTTTTATTAATTTTTGAAATGGGTCCAATAATTAATGACGACCCTGTATTTTAGGGACTGAGTCTATTATCTTACCAGTTAAGGTTTTGCACTGTAAAATCAATAGTTCGTTAAGCTAAAGGTTGGTTAGGTTTTTATTTAGTTGTGGGCGCCTCATTATGTTGCATATGCTTTGTATAGTCTCATCTGAAGATATCTACGAACAGTCTGGGACAGCATAGGAAAGAAGGATAGCAGAGGGTTCCAGGACAGTTGTCCTCCAACAAGATCCTCAAATGGCGATAACAGGTGAAATTTTGAATAGTGATAATAAATTAAGAGACTATTATTCTTCTTTATTGGTCTATTATTGGTCTTTCAGGTTGCTACCGTCGGAGAGGAAGGAAGAGCCAAGTGGAGCACTATTGGTGAAATCTTTAAATAATATTTAAGTTATATAATTAGTTGAGAAAATTTATATTAATATTAATATTTTCTTTCAGGTGACTGCTGAAAGGGAGAAGGCCGTGGGCCATCTTCCTCTAGACGAATTCAACAACCTCGGAGATGGCCAGGGGGTCCCCCAGAGATTTTTTTAAGATTTGAGACTGTTCCGTGTTCGGATTTTTATTTTTGAAATTCCAAGCTGTCCCGTGTTCGAAATGAAATTTTTCGAAGTCCGAGGTGTCCTGTGCTCGAATCAATAGGTCTCCAAGTTGGAGAACTGCGGAAGGAGCAATTGGCCAGGATCTCCCACTCTACGGTCACCATGTTACAAAATTATTGAATATCAAATAATTTAAATATAAAATCATGCTAGAGTTAAAATATTTATATAAAACACTGTGGAACAAGAGACATACAATAAAAAACACAGCAAACACAAACACGTCAAAGACACACTCTCACAAGAAAAATGTCAAAGTTGATAAAATATTCTAATTAAGTTGCCAAATACTTAAAAACACATAGGCACAGTAGAAATACACTGATATATGTCTATATAAGTAAACGTTTTAAATGATTAAAAGGTTTTTAAAAACACGCTAGGAACCAGAATGTAAGTCTGCCGGGGACACACGCCCTCTAATTACCGTGCTCCAAGCTTAATGTGTCCACTACACCAAGCCACTTCCTGCCTTCAGACCTGAGAGCAGACCGATGGTTACAACTGGATCGATACCTATGGAAGATCGGTGTAAAACATACCCACGGAAGGTGGGTAGTCATTCAAAGTTTTAAAATGATCCGAGTAAAAGAATGAATAAAAATTTTCTAAAAGGTCTAAAAGTAAGTTAATTAAAAGTCCCAATAAAACAAAGATAAACCTGGCATAGCGAGGAAGTAAAAAATGGATAAAAGAGATTGAATAAAAACAGAGTAAAAAGCCACTCCAGTGGAGATGTCCAATCTAAAAGCACTTAGCAAGTCAATCTAAAATAATTGCAGGAAAACCTTCTGCAAAAATTTAAAGTTGTAAAAGCGATAAAAGTCCCCTAAAAGACACCCAACCAATGGGGCTCCCTATGGAGTCCCGCCCTGGATCAGTGAGTCGAAAATTCTAGCACAATCCCTGAATGCCTTATCTAACTTCTTGACAGCTTGTCTAATGGTTAAAAGATTTTTGAACCATGCTTTTCTATGTGCGTCTACAGGTTTATTTAGATGATAGTCTTTGATGAGCGAGCGTCGGAATGCATAGTGATCTGCATCGCCTACCATCCCAGAGACGCAAAGTGAAGAGTCAATAAATTTAAAACGGTGCAGATAAAAAGGGAATGGACCATGCTCACTTAAAAAGAATATTAAAAACCTATTATTAATTTAAAACTTAAAGCTTACTTTGTCAATAAAATTACGGACCCTTGTACCTGAGGCTGAGCCATATCCCATAACATACTTGTTCCATTCAATGATAATTTGTTCTTTTAGGGTTCGTCTTAGAAAGGATCGGGGAGCAGGAATATCCATATATACCCAGAGCGAAATAGCTGAGAAAAAAAGGTACTTTCCAATCCCAGTCTCGTTGGCTCTTCGAGACGGAAATGGAAAGATTATTCAGTATCGTTCGATTGAATATATTTACCATGCTGTCCGATTGTGGGTGAAGAGGGCTTGTTTGGGTTTTGTCGATTTTCAGGAGTTGACAAAGTCCTTTACAGACACAGGAAGTAAAATTTCTCCCTTGATCAGAATGAAATTGAAGTGATGTTTCGAATCTAGAGATCCAATTCTGCAGCAACACTTCTGCAACAGTCGTCGCTTCTTGATGGTGAAGCGCGTAGACTACAGGCCACTTCATGAAGTTGTCCATGACGACTAAAATGTTCCTGTCACCATCTGCTGTCCGTGGCAGAGGCCCTAAGAAGTCAAATACTATTATTTCGAATTCCTTCGCTGTAACTTTCAGAAACTGCGTCTTTTCTGTCCTTTCCGGACATTACAGGCATCGCAGGATCTGTACTATTCCTGGACGTCATCTTTTACTTTGTTCCAGAAGAACCGTTCTCGAACTTTGTGCATAGTTTTCATTACTCCGAAGTGTCCACCCATTCGACTACTACGCAACTCCTTTAGTATATACGGTATTCTTGACCGTGGGAGCACTAATTGCCACTTTGATGATTTGCCGTCTTCGGACTCCAGCTTGAAGTGAATTCCAGAGAGCTCAAAATCTTTTAGTTCCAGGACTGAAGCTTGAGATGTCTTTCCCTATGGGGTTGTAGTTGATGATTCCATAAATTCGATGATCGGTTTTATGTCTGGATCCTTCGTTTGTGCCTCAAGAACTTCTTTATCACTCTATGGATCTGTCTATGGTAGAACTGGGTCCGTGATTTGGCGCACGATTGGTGTTATCTTCTGGTATTTCTCCAGAACTTTGGAGCAATATCTGCAATTTTTAGAACAATGATTTCTTGATAAGGCATCCGCATAAGGATCCTTTGCGATGTTTTATTTCAAAGTCATATTTCTGGAGTTTCTGTATCCATCTGGCTACTTGAAATTTAACAGCCAGGTGAGAGAAGTATTGTTACAAAGCTATAAAGTCGTTTCCCTGACATGCTAATCTTGGCGACTTGGCGACCATTTGTGCGACTTGGCGACCATTTGTGCGACTTGGCGACCATTTGTGCGACTTGGCGACAAAGTTAGCGATTTTGGTGACAAAAGGAATTTTCTAGAAGTACCTCGAACTTTCAACCTATTTCTACTGGCTTCATGACCTTTCTGGAGATTACATCACTTCCTACGTAATGAAGTAACTTCCTGTTTAAAAAGTATAAAAGCAAGCTCTCAAGCCAAGAAGAGTTAGTTGGATTTTGATCTGCAAGCAAGCTGGTGAGCTAATAGGAAAACTTTGAGCGCTGTGTTGAGATTTAATGGTAATCTCTGTTGTGAATTTTTACAATTGCTGTTTTAATACTTGTGTTACGTTTCTTTGCCTAGAATACCTGCAAAATAAAGAGCTTTATTTTTGTAATCCTGCTTATTGGACTGCATTCACGTATACCCACAAGACGATTTTGTCACAGTATGATCCGTTCCGAGCAACAATTTTCGTCCGTAAAGATAAGTATGGAAGTTTTCCACAGTTGTTACTATGACAAGCAACTCTTTTCGGGTGACACAAAAATTTCGTTCTGGTTTTGAGAGGCATATGCGATGATACGTTCGTGGCCGTCGATTTCTTCAGACAACACTGCTCCGATACTCTCATTGCTGGCGCCAGTATATAAAATGACTTGTTTCTCAGGATCAGGATATCACAGGATGGGAACCAATTTTAAAGCCTCTTTCAAGTTGTTAAATGCTTTCTCGCATTCTTACGACCACTGAAATTTCTGTTTGTTTTCAGTCAGCCTATGAAGTGGTCTTGCATTTAAAGAAAAGCCTTTCACAAATCTTCTATAATAAGTGCACAGTCCTAGGAAGCTTCTAAGCTCATGCACATTCTGCGGAAGGTTCGATTCTCTCACCGCTGACACTTTTCCTGGGTCAGTTTTAACCCGGGAAAAGTGTCAGCGGTGAAAGATTTTTTATAATCAGTTTATTTAGATCAGTTTTTTTAGCAGAAATCATGTGGCCGAGGAAGTTTACGTCATGGCGGAACAAATTTCATTTTGATGTATTTAGCTTCAAGTTGACCTCTCTTAATTTCTTTAGCACCTTTTTCAAATTGGCAAGATGTTCTTGCAAATTCCACCCGACTATAATTATGTCATCAAGGTAAAGACAAGTTTCAAGAGTAAGTCCTCTCAACACTGTGTCCATCAGGCTCTAGAACGTGGCTGGTGCGTTGCAAAGGCCAAACGGGATAACTTTGAATTGGCAAAGTCCTTGTCCTCCAGTTGTGAACGTTGTCTTCTCTCGGTCATCAGGATGTACTTCAACTTGCCAGTCCAGCGTAGAGAACCACTCGTTTCCGTAAAGTGTGTCTAGGTTGTCATCGACTCGAGGAAGATGATAACTGACCTTTTTTGTGATGTCATTCAGTCGGCGATAGTCTACACAAAACCTTGTGAAACCATCTTTCTTCCAGACCAAAACAACGGTTGAGTTCCAAGGACTAGATAAGCGTTCGATGACATCTTTTTCTTGCATATCTCTCAACAAATATTTGACCTTTTCCACTTTGGCAAACGGCAGCCTTCTTTTTTTGTCTAATAAGACGATGATTTCCTATATCTATTCGGTGTTGAGTCAGTGTCGTTCTTCATACATCACCAGGGGTGCAAGAAAACAAATCTTTTAATTCGTCAATAACTCTTTCACTCCACTTTTCTGTTCGTTATTTAATTCGGTATTATTGAGCAGCTCTCTTCTTAAACATTCAGAAGACTGGTTTGATGTCAGGTAGGAGCCTCTCTCAATTCAGGTGACAGGAGCATGCATCGCTAGCACCTTACCTTTCCTAATGACTTTTGACTTGTAACTAAGATTTACAACTCTGACAGGAACGATTTCTTTTGAGAGATTTACAAGTGTTTTGGCTACCATCATTCCCTTCGGAAGATTTCCGTTACCGTTAAACTCAATAAGACCAAATCGGAATTTTTTCTCTTCATTAGTAGAATCTTCCAAAATCCTCCCTCTAATAGACGGGGTAGCAAGATCCGTTTGAGCAATAATTTGATGGCATGTTTTGGTTCCACTAATACATGATTGAAATACAGAGGATGTTCGTATATTTTTAGAACGATTTTTATGGTATTTTAAAAAATATTTTGCGTATTTTTTGTTTGAAATGTTCAGTTTGATAGCGCGCAGTCTTAACTATCTTTGTACACCGTAACTTCCACGACATTGTTTTGTGATGATTTTTGTGGTATCGGAGAAGGTATTTTGTCACATTTCTCTTGAAAAGCTTTCCAAAGGTGTAGGTCGACATTTGAATAACGCGGTTTTTAAAAGCCAAAATCTCAAACACTCATGGGTAGTACAAAACTATTTATCAGGCATATCAGTGAAGGTTATAGCCTTAATACCTGCTTCTTGTTCTATTTTTTCAAGGAAATTAACAGTGGGTTGTGATGTGCGGCTGCTTGATTTGGTTTAGTGGATTTCTACTAATTGATGCCATTGTGGGTAAAGAGATGTTATTTCATATTTGAAAATTGTAGATAAAATATGCTCCCGAGAGTATGTGGAATTAATCTTAACATTTTTATCCACTCTCTTTACTTTTATTTTTCTATGATATGAAAAATAAGAAACAATTATAATTTCCTTAGGAAAACTTTCTTTAGATTCTTTGAGCCAGGATTTAAGATTTTTTTTCTCGTTTTTGATGATAATAAATTGACTTTTTGTCTTGTAGTCATTTAAATAGATTCAAGCTTCATCTATTTCTACAACATTTTTTCCATTTTCGTCCGGATAAATGCTTTTCATAAAGAATTCTATAGCTTGTTCTGAGTTCAGAGATATGACGTGGAGAAAGAAGAAAATTGTATTTTTTGCCTTTTTGATATTCAAATCAGTGTTAATAATTTTGTTTACAATTGATATTGAGTACTTTAATGATTTTGCAACACATATTTGACTTGGAGGATTTTTTAACAATAAAGATCTCACCTTTAAAATATTAGAAGAACTGGGCTTTTCCTTGGATACGTATTTGGAACAATTTTCTCACATAAAACCAAACTTGTACGACTTTTTCCTTTCTTATTAACAATACATATTATCTATTGTTTCTTTAGATATACAAAATCATGGGGGGGGGGTTCACAGGGTCTTTAAATAACTGAATACGATTGACTCTCTGTGGAAAGAGCAAAAACGTAGCCTTCCATCCATCGCTTCTTTGAAAGCGCCATTTTGCATGTAAAAAATATTATGTTGCAAATGATAACTTATAGCTTCAAAAAATGTAATTGTAGTGAAAATAAATTTTTTCAAGCAAACGAATTATGCCTACAGCGAAACGATATCGTTCTAAAAATGTGCGAACACTCTCTGTAAAGTCACATCTTCTGAAGCTGAATGCAGAAAGTTATCCTTGAAGTCCACTATGAAGTTATATTTCTTCAAAATGTCCAGTACAAGTATGAAATTGTTCGTAATTTCTGCCACATATACATTATGGTAATAAGAAGCATTTTTAAATCGAATTTTGAGGTTCATCTTGCCAGCAATCGGAATTTTATAACCTATGACAGTCTGGAGGATAACACAGGGAATCCAGAGAATCTTTCCATCAAGTTTCTGAGCAACCTCTTGACGCATGATTAGCCCCTATGTAAACAATCATTCCGCAGGGAATTTCATTGACGAAGGCTTCAATGAAAAATCCATTTTCGCCGCCGCTTCTGGAGGTGATTTGCTAAACTTCAAAATGGTGTTTTTCAACATCTGGCAACCTCCACCCCGCGATACCGCCATGTTCTAGTTTCCTCTGCTCATTGTCATTGGGGGTGTTATTGGCCCATTTATCTTGGCGAGCCTGACAATTTCGTTGAAAATGGCACTCGGTTCCACAATTCCAACATTTTGCGGTCTTCTTGCTGTATTTATTTGATGTTTCGCCTTGCTTCCACATCTTGAGACTGAGTATTTTTCTAGCTTTTTTAGCCAAATTTTCAATTGCAGGATCCAACTGATGTACAACGTCCGCACCAGTTATCACATAACGATCCCTTCTTGAAGCTTGTTGGGCGGCCTCGAGCTTCATCATCATTCTAAATCCGCTTTCAAGTCTCTTAATTCCACCATTCGTAGAGCTTTATGACTTTCTTAATCTCTCACACTATCAATGAAGTAATAAAGCGAAAATGTTACCTCGGTGGGGTAATCAGAAAAGTATAAAGTTTGTTAGTAGTAATTTTGTTTCATATCTGCATGTACCTTATTTTGTGGAGTTTACATCCCTCAAAATTTGACCTTTTGCTTCTACTCAATTTTCAGTCTAGCTCTTTATAGAAGGAAATTTATGATTAAGAATTCTTAATCAGGTATATGAAACAAACATTTATTTATAAAAAAGAAAGAAATGATTGCAATTTTATATTTAATGTTATTTGAATCATAACCACATATCTTACAATATATAAAAATATGTTTATATGAAATTTTATATCTTACAAAAGATTTAATGGTTCTGAGCTTTGCATACCTTCGCAATGCAGTCAAATTCTTCCCATGACAAAAGCATAAATAAATGCAAAAAGTAAAGAACATTATTTAAATTCATGGGAAAGGAAATCTACTTAAAAATATAAAATATTTCATTTGCGAAAATGCCTAACTATTAATAATTTATTACTCTGTTACACAAAAGAGAACATTTTTTTGATGAAATCATTTGTATAAATTTTTTTAACATTTTGGTGATTTATTTTCAAAAATGCAATGATTAAACCAATTTTTAGAACTTAAATTTGCCAAAATTCTCTTTGAATCTATATATATTTCCAGAATAAGAAACCTAATATTATGGGTAAAGGAAAACTTATTGAAATTTTATTTCAGATTATAAATTTCCTTAAATTATAGAAGATTCCAACTAAGTAACCAAAGACCTTTGGAATATACTTTAAATGTTCCTATTTTTAATAATTTATAAATCATTCATTGTGATACTATAATATACTTTAATATAAATTATTCACAGTATTATTCGCAGAAGTTTTATATACTTGGATAAATATTATATAGAGCATTTATCAATATCTTAAAGAAGTGATACTTTAGAAATATTTTTCATAGAACCAAAGTTAAACTGCCAAAAATTTGAATATATCACTAAGAGAAAAGTATTCGAATAAAGTTACTTAAACTAATTGGATAGGACATTAAGAACTACTTTTTCTGAAAGAAGAGGAATTCCTTTTCATTCGGCGGTAAATGGATCGATCAAAACCATTTAAGTTCTCCTCTGATATTCAGCAGTTTTAACAAGATTTCATTTTTATTAAAATTTCTAAACTGAGAGCTGAGGTCAGAAATACTTTGGGGGCGGATTTTGCTGAAAGCTACTTTAAATTCCAAAATAACACTTTTTAAAGCTTTGCTTGTCTTTTTACTTTCTGAATCAGAAACTTATTTTGCGTAATTTTCTTTTTTTTTGGAGCAATGCTTTCCGGGCGCGTAGTAATTAAACACACATGAAAATTTTTCTCTTCGCGAGGAAAATTTTCTAAAACTGCTTCATCTTATGATGCCTGAAAGAGAAAGAGGAGTCAGATCTGTTTTTGGGAAAGCCAAAATTAACATTCATTCAAGAAAGGAGTTCCTTCCTAACTTAGAAGCTTTTAAGTAAGGGCAAAAGAGAAGACGAATGTGAAAATCACATTCTAAGAAAATTAACAGTTAAAAATTTTGTGAAAAATAAACGTAATGAATATGTAATTTGAATTCCTTGAAAATTACACAAGAATATATTTGCGAAGATTTCTAAATTTAATCACGGCTTCTTAGAAAAGTTTAATAAAACTAGTTATTGCACTCAATTATTTTACTTGTATATTTGATAAATCTTGTTTTTGTATCTATTCGAAGATTTTAATATTAGATACTTTATTTGCATGTCGAAGAGCTTGCAATATAAACTGCAAGATAATTTCACATTTTAGAAAATTTTTATATATCTGAAATTACTTTATTATTCACAAACCTGATAACATGGCGCAAGTTTATAAATACACTATATAAAATTCAGTATAAATACAGCGAAAATTTTATTCTCGAATTCATTGAAGATAATTTTACACATTTCATCGTGTATTTGGATGTCAGAAAGTGCTTTGGGTGAAATGATTGTTAAGTAGTAAGGGAGAAAAATTCACGACGTAGAACGAAAACTATGGCGCCTAAATAAGAGTATAATTTGAGCTCATCTTTAGCAGCTCAAAAAGTAATAAGCTCTCAAGCAATAAGCGTCATTAAGTGAAAAAGTCATGAACAGATATAATTATCAACAAAACTGTAAATTCTATAAAAATATTTATATTTTGATCAGAAATAGGTTATAGAAAATAGATAACACCATAAAAAGTAATTAAACGATTTCATCACTAACCCTCCGTTAGACATAGCTGATCACTACTCAGACCGCTTGGGCATGTTTTACACTTGTCCTCGAAATCAGTTGGTATTGATTTCCCGCCCTTTAAACTGTCTTCAGAGATTTCCGATGACTACAATTCATCGAAGTTTCGTCATCATCCTATCGTCAAGGGCCAAAACCCACCATACCACTCTCTAAAATCGCCAAAATTTGGTTTCAATTTATGATTATATTAATTTTTTTATTTACCTATTTTTAGTTTTATATACAGTGCTGTTCAAAACTATTAGAACGCTACAAAAAATCTTACACTTTTTATTATAGAAAATAAATTTATTTATTCTACGTCAAATATGTTAATTATATTATTAATTCAATCGCATTCATTAATAAAAACTTTAAATAACTCAAATTTTATGGCAAAATCAGTCAGAATTGGAACATTTTCATATAACTCTAAATTATGTGCTGTTCAAAATTATACAAACGGTCATAAACTGACAACGAAAAAAGTAACATAACAATTTTTAAAAATAAAGTATCGGTGTTTAATGTTTGCATGGGCCTTCTTTGGCCTCAATCACTGCTTTCAGTCTTTGATTCAGGCTATCAACCAGTTTCTGTGTTTTCTCCTAGTTGATACTGCTCCGTTCATTTTATGTAGTCTCAAAAATTAATTTTTATTTCTTCTCTCTTCAAAAGGAATTTCTGATTTAAAACTGACTATAAATTTAAAGGGGACTAAGGTCTGGTCTTTGGAGTTGCCACTCCAGTATCTTAATCTTGTTTTTTCGGGAAATAATCTTTGGAAATCTTTGACGTGTGTTTTAGGTCATTATCTCGTTGAAAGATATACCGTCGACCCATACTCAAATTTCTGATGGATTTCTTTAGCTTTTGGACAGGATATAAACACACATACTTACAGTCAGTTTACGGTTAATCATCACAATTTCACCAATACATTTAGAAGAAAACATCCCCATACCAGTGTTTTACTCTCTGTAAGATATTCTTCAATTTAAGAGCCTCATCTGGTCCTCCCCACACTCTTTTACATTTTTTTCATCCAAAAAGGTCATATTTGTTTTTGTTTGATCATAAAACACTGTCCTAGAATTATGAAACCTTCGAAATATGCTCTTTTCCAAAGACCAAGCACGTTGCCATGATTTGTTTTTTTTTCCTTTCGATTCAGCTTATCAACCCTGAGTTTTTTATTATAAGGCAAACTTTTAGAATTGACCCATTCAATTTCAAGTCTTTCACAATTTCTCTTGACGATATATCGTTCATTTTCTGTGCAAATCTTACATTCATAGAGTCTGGTCCTGCATTTGTTGTCGTTTCCCTGTGGTTCCTTTCGTCTCATACTTCTTACACAAATAGTAGATACACAACATCGACAATTTATACTTTTTTTTATCTAGGTTTTCATATGATACCCCACCCTGTCGATCTTCATTGTTGAAGTGGCGAAGATCAAAATAAATCTTTTAGCTCTTGAGCATTTTTGTTGGCCTTACTGCTTCATAGACCAAACAAATGAGTTCCCAAATAAATTAATGTGTTAAAATTATTAAAATTTACCAAAACAAAAACAAATCCAATTCGTAGGCATTTAAACATAACCCTCTTCATAAGTCGTTCGAATAATTTTGAACAGCTAAAATGTGCAGTTTAAAACAATAATTCTTTCTAATGAATAATGATATTTCATGAAATAACTAAACCCTACATGCAATTATGCAGAATGAAATAAGATACTGGAAAATCAAAACAAAATAGCAAATTATAAGCTTTTTAAAATTTCATGAACAAAAAGATGAAATTTTACCAGTCCGTTTTAATTATTTTAAACAGCACTGTACTTCTCGGCTTGCTTAAAACAGATTGAACGTGGTAAGCGTATTTTCTTTAGAAATTAGGAACTGCTTATGAATCGGCACGACTTTTATTTTTTCTGATTTCACGATAGCTGCTACAAAGTATAATATTTTCAATGAGATCGAGTGGCATGAAATCTCTGGATCCTTTAGAAAGGGTGTAGAAATATAAATATTGCAAATTTTAAGGCAGAAGTCAAAAAATGTTGATTTTCATATACATATTAAATCTCATCTCCAAGTAATGCTCTACAACCTGGTAACTTCATTGACCTTCCATTGCTGAGTTGCAGAGACGTCCGAATTTCATCAAATCCTGAAGTCATTTATATTGCCAGGCAGAATTCACTAAGTCCACCTAGTGATTTTTAGAACATTTACTGTCGATGTGCATGAGTCAATAAAAGTACCGAATGAGTTATTAGTGATTACTGCTGGGAATGGTATAATAAATTGATTTCCAAATAACAAGAAGGTGATGCTACAAGAGTTTCATTCTTGATATAAATGGCTGCCAAGTTCGAAAAACTCTGAGAATCTAAATCCGGAAAGTGATTCAGAAAACGGTTTTGCTTAGAAATACAATAAAGATGTCATTAAAATAAATTTCTATTTTTGCAGCAATTATTTGTTGCGAAGAGACGAGAAACACATTATGTGGTGAATAGTAAAGGCAACTTTAATGTAAATAGCTAATGCAATATAATATGCTGCAATATTAACATATTTTATAATTTATAATATATTTTTATGTGCTAACGTTGAAAATGTATAACTTGTGCTCATAAAAATAAATAAAATGAGTTCAATGAAATAATTATTACTCTTTCAAAAGAGGCCATAGACGCAGTTTACATTTTGGTAGGTAGAAGTCACCATGTAAAAAAACAACCTTTTGACAGATAACTACAGCCGATTAAAACTTAAGATTAATTATTCCAAGATATAAACCAGTTTTCTAAACATCAGTGAACCTACTGTATGTGTTAGAAATCTGTAAAATAATTTTCTACTATTTTTCCTAACGACTCAGATGTTTAAATTGACTCAATCTTACAACTACTCTTAGTGACTACTAAACGACGACGATATACCATACAACAAAATATTTATTTTAGCTATTTAATTTTAAAAATAACAATTAAAACGTCATAGTATAATAAAGAGCATATGAGAGCTCGCTGTGACTAATATGAGGGTTATAACCGCCACGCCTTATGGTAGATTAACAAATTTGACTTTCGACAAAACTGTACACGTTCTTAGAATGCTTTTTTTTTAATTTTGAGCATAAATATGTTACTAAAGGATAGCATCGTAAAAAGCAACTAAAAGGTTTCATGATTAAAAAGCATTCCCTAAAGTTTCAAAGATCAATAAATATGTATAGATATAGGCACACATCCTAGTGAAACACCTTTTAATCTCTCGTTCGGGCTTGGCTTGCAATCCCAAACCAAATATTCTTATAAAAGCATCGAGATCTCTACTTGCAGGCTTGAAAAAGTAGGCATAAAAGCAAGAAAGGTAGTAAGAAAAGCGAATAAAATCTTCACCAGCGGTTATTTGAGCTGCGAAATCATTTGCTCTGATGAATCAACATCGCACATTCAACAGATGGAGCGAGTCCCACCAGGACCAATAAGAGACATTTGTCCACCCTAACAACTTCTACGCCGCTTGGCAGGACCCATTAAAGCTCTATCTGGGGGGAGAAAGGTCGTTTCTTGTTCAGCGGTAAGTACCTTCGTATCAGACAGAGAACGAACTAGGTGCTCGTGATTAGATAAGATTCCGTGAATGAGACTCGAGAAAATGGAGACTTTTTTTCTATTTGGAGTAAAAATCTCTTTCCTCACTCTCTTTCTCTTGAGAGGATTCTTAAGGGAATGAAGGATCCATACTAATGTCTTGAGAAGGTCAATGTTGCGATTTTAGGCATGTCGTTGTTTGAATTTTGATGAAGAATTCAAGCTTCAAAGATCTTTGAAGTATCCTGCAAAAAATGATTTAAAATGAATGTCATGGGTATCTCCCAAAGCATATTTCATCAGCAAGTTATATTATTAAAAAATAATATAATGAATAAATTTTTGATATTTCATCCCATAATCAAATTTAGTATTTTTAAAAGATGAGATAAACATGTAATTTAATAGATTTCTCTTATAGAGCCATCTAAATCAATTTAAATGTATTCTTCTGACAGTATATTTTTTATAAATGTATTTCTTCTAAATTATTACTACGAATTTATAGTTATAAATGTTCACAAACAAAAAAAAATTCCTGTTTTAAACAAAGCGAAGAAAGAATGAATAAGAATATGCATTTTTTAAAATTTTCATTATAACTAATATTGTTAAAGTATTTAAAAATCTAGAAATGTTTATTATAAGAATTTACAATTTAGTTTTGTGAAATATCAAGGAATATTTTAGCCTGATATATAAGACAGCTTAAAATAAAAGACAAACAACTGTTTGTTACATACAAAGTATCTTATGAATCAGTACGGCAATTTTGAAAGCAAATTGTAGTTGCCTACAATTCAATTATTTCGATTTTTCTATGAATAAAATTTAAACAATTATATTATTTTTTTATTATTTATCGTTTTTTCTATGAATATAATTTAAACAATTATATTATTTCTTCATTATTTATCAAAATGATTAGAATCTCTCTTTTTCATTTTGCTGAATATAGAATTGCACTAGTAGGACGTTTCTTTATTTTTTATTGTTCTAGAAGGTATATTAACATCCTCTGTGGAACGTCCCACATGTATTAATAACTTTTTTTTCATCTCGTAATAAGACATTTCCATGGAATGGGGATGTTTTTGCTATTATTTGTGTGAACATATCTTTTTATATTTTTTTAAAAAAATATTTAATAAAAATGATTTTATTATAATGTGAAGTACACTTATTCACTAACTATATCAATGCATTGATGTTTAGTTGAAGAAAATTCTTTAACTTTTATTATACAAATGAATTAAAAATCACTAGGGTTTTCATAGATACTACAACCATTCTAGACACATTATAAGTGCTCTTTATGAAAGGACTTCATAATGAGATTTTTCTCTTGACGAATGATTTGACGAATTAATTTCTGAAAGTAAAATTTACGGCAATTTGTGAAGAATAGAAAAAAATGTATCTTCTCCACAAACAAAACAAACAAAAAGTGTTGCAGCAGCAAGATATCATTATTTAAATCATCGAAAAATAATTTTGACTGGAACTTTCAGTTTCCATTTTTGGCTATAAATAACTTCGTGCATTCATTTTTTACATATTTTTAAAATTAGTTGACATAGCTTATGAGTTTTTAAATTTAGCATTTACATTCTATCGAAAGTTCTATTTTCTCACATGAATAGGAGGTATGTTTACTATACTTCTAGTCAAAGTTCGCCTCTGGTGTAATCCTAAAAATTTCCATTAGAAAGACCGAAGACTGAAGTAATCCATTTTTTCCATTCTCATCTCATGGAATTAATGAGATTTTGTAGATAATTATTTAGTAAAAAATAGCATATTATTCAGTTAATTTTAGATTTATATAGGACCATGCATTTGCTTTTGCATAAAAGAATAGCTGAATAGCTTGGATAATTCTGACAGAGTAGACTGAATAATTCTCCGACATTAAATTAAGAACATTAATGTGATGGTTGGGACTTAATATTGTATTTTCTTACGTTGATCTGACTATGATATTGACTAGAAATCTTTCAAAGTGATAAATAATTCTTGTTACACTAAAGTCGTGTTTTTTTTAGATAGATTCCTTATAGGAAGCAATGGTTCTCATGACACGACTTCCAGAAAATTTCTGCAGATCTTCACCGATCATAACCTCTGAAATCCCGAAACACCCCTCGTTCAAAAGTTTATGTATATAAATAGTAGATAAATAGATAGATAGGTATGTATATATAACGCTTTGCCTACGTTATTTTGTGAACACGATAACTAGAGTAATTTTGATTAGATTTAACCGATGAGGGATATGTTATAAGGACGATGAAAATCTCGGCCGAGTTCGTAGATGGATTATCCAGCTCAAAAGTGGTGGAACTGGTGGTGGGAGGGTTGGATTTTTTTAATTTTCTCGCAATTCCCTTACGACTGCATATAAAAAGAAAATTCAAATTAAGCGAACCAATGGCTAATTATAACTAACAATTTTTCTATTGAAAGTTTTTTAATAGCTATAATTTCTTAGAAGTTATGAGGTGAAAAGGGACTTTCTCCCACTCCATTTACCTTAAACTGACTTTGAACCTATGCATGTTACACCTTGTTGGAAAGCCTTCGTCACTTGCATAATATTTCACCCTCTTTCATGCTTGAATCTCCAATCCTAATGAAAATAGAGGACGAAATGTTCTTTTCCTTATATCTGCAGACAAAAGGGATCTGCATTTGCCTTCCGGCTTTATTTTATCTCCGCATTAGTTTCTCGTACTCAGCCGATATCTACAATAATTAGTCTATAATATTAGTCTTTACGGACATACAAATTTCGGTCTACTGGCAGTTCCAAAGAACGCCAGAAAAGTCTAAATTTGAGTGCAACAATTCGGTGCATGGTACGCTGCTTCATAAGATATAGGCTAAAATTAAGCAATCCTAGTTGCGAAAGTTTTGGAGTTGACAATTTATATTCACTTTCCTATATACACTTTATTTTTTAATAATTAAATAACATTAAAATAAAATACTAATAATAAAAAAATAAAAAATAATACAGGAGGACGCAAATTAACATAGTACGCTACAAAAAATCATAAAACAAACAACACAGTTGTAGCTAGAATACATATACGCTTCATAATAAATAGTAAAAAATTATTTCAAAAATAATATCGTTCAATAGCAATTTCAAAAACAGTCAGTATATGTATCATAAACAACTGTAGTCATTCAAACAAATTTGACAGAAGGGAGAAGGTAGCTGATTTTGATGGAATCGGGTCTCAAACGAAAAATTCTCAAAAGCTCTTTTAGCAATGCACTACGGTTGCTGTTCTACTAAAACTGAGTTTCAAATTTTCTTACTCAGGACCACATTTCTGTAGCAAGAATATTCCACGGCCCCATGTTTGACTGAAACTTTTTAGAAACCCTAATTGTAGAACTAAATAAGAGAAAGAAGAAAATTTAAATTTTCATTTATGACAAACAAAATAAAATTTGGACAAATATCTTTATTTGTAAAAATTTAATGCATTGTTTAAATGAAGATAGCTTTAATATTTTTTAATATTTATGTTTAAGAAACTGGAAGAAGTATTAATTTCTAAATTTTTATAACTACAAAATTAATGCACGTTATCCATCATTTATTGGAACGTTATAAGACAGATAGGAATAATAAGATTTTTAAGACTTCCAAGCCAAAGGTAGAAAACGTAATGCTCTGAAAACGATAACGAAGGTTCTTTTCATCAAAACTTGAAGAAGGTGAAACAGCGAAAATTCACTGTTATGACGTATTTTTAAAATAAAATACAAAGATTTTATTCAAGATTGATTAAAAGTCAAAATGGCATACAATAACTTGGAGTTACTTGTACTCAAAACTATAACATGATTTAAAACAGTCCTGGGTCTCCTAACTTGAATGTGTAGACGTGATAACATTTCTCCAAAAATTAGCAACCTCAGTTACTGCCTGAGACTGTATACTATATTCCTGCTCTTCCAGCCTGTTTCTTGCAGCTGTCATAAATAAACGCATTTTTGTGATCTCATCTCTCTCCCCTCACCTTCTGTGCACATACACAGAAGGTAAAGGAAAATATTGTTTTTACACATATTTCTTAAAAAAATATAGAAAATTCAGCTAGATTAAGAACCAATAACAAATTAAAACTGATTGGAAATGAATAGTGTGACAATAACCTAAAAATGGGGTTTACTTGAACTCCGTTGGAAAGTTGTTCTAAGTAGGCCCTAGCCACCTGTTTAATTATTCATTTAATTTTTCACTATGAAAATATCAAACTGATACCCTTACTTTTTGTCATTTTTCTAATAAATTGTTTAGCCTGTATTAATGTACATTTATTTGCATACCTGAGATAAAAAAATCGTCTGAATTTATAAGAGGTCTCTTGGAAGTAAAACATGCTGAAATTTTATAGCTAAAAAAATAAAAGAATGTTTAAATGCTCTTAGATCAGGAGAAATATATAAGAGAGACGCATAACTGCACCGTTATTTATAGCATGCCACCATCCAAAGATGCTTGGAATTGGCTGCGGAGAAGGTCATTTTGTACTAAAAAGGGTGCGATATAAAAATACCCCTCCCACACGAATAAAAAGGGGAAGGTTATCAAGGGGAGGGCTCAAGTGAAAAGTAACTTTCTTAAATATTATTATTATATATTATGATTACTTAAAAATATGAAGGAGCGCTAAAATATGTCACTAGTATCCAGAATTTATAAAGTATTTCAAAATTTAATATCAAAACATATAAACATTGAACTAAACATTTATAACTAAAATGTATCTGTTTCAATTCCCTATCTAATGTCCTACTTCACATCATCGCATATCTCAGTTGCTTATATTGTGGAAAATGCAGCTTCGGTTCAAGTAACCCAAATCAGGGGATCACTTGAACCGAAATTTCATTAATTTATGATATGTTTATGAAATTAAAATGTTTATTTGAAAATACTCAGTATCGTGGAAAATATCCCTAATGTTGTAAAATTAGATTATCAGCAAAAGTAATTTTTAATAAGAAATTTAAAAAAGGATTTTCTTTTCTTTTTCCGCCCAAGTTACCCCAGGTGACGGCACAATTGAAATACAATATACGCTTACAAATTGTTATTTTTCTTTATATTTCAGTTATAAAAAATAATTTCAATTTTGCCAACAAATAATTGGAATAATAGAAACAGTTTCTAATATTTCCTCCCTAAACCTACGGTTATGATCTATGATCTCTAAATCTATGGCTATATTCTATGAGTGAGACAAAGTGAGTAATAAATAAAAAGAAGTTATCAAGGCATTTTTTGTTTGCAGCCATTTTTTAAAATTTTTTTGAAGTGCCTTTCCTTCATAAATGCATGGAATATAAGAAAAGTGGTCTTCTGACAATTTTTTAACAATTGACATAAAAAGAAACAACTGGCATTTGCTACATTTTAACAAGTCAATTGAGGATTTTTGCCATTAGTTAAATTTTTACCATGGGATGGAAAAAATTAATTTTTTGACCTACCTGTCCTTCGTAATGCATGGAAAATGAAACGAGTGAAAAGATGGCTCCTAAGATCATTTTTACAAATGTCACTAAAGAAAATATAATCCTTAGGTGAACTAGAGTATGAAGCGACATGTAAAAATTCAATATCGTATTAGATAGTAAAAATTGTAATATTTTTGGATTCTTCACAAAAAATTTCAATTTTAAAATGAGTAATATTTGCACAAATCTCAACAGTCTAAATTTTCTAGTGAATAATTATCATCGATCTTTTTAAAAATTAACTATTAACTTAACTTTTTAAATCAACTAATTATTCTATATGGTCTTGACAATCAGTAGCGGCGAGTCCAGGGGACAATCACCCCTCCACCTTTTGCGAGAAAATTAAATTTTTATTTCATTTTAGCTGCCTAAAAATAAAAATTATAAGAGAGCAATAGTGTAAGGGAAACCTAGCTAATTTTGCAATAAAATTTTCAAATATTATTGTCTACCCCCTATACTTCAGTGTGCTTTTAGATGTCCATAATTTTTTTGCCCCCTAACTTTTTTTATCCAATCACCGCCACTGTTTGCAATATTTCTAAAAATTCAGCATTAAAATTAATTTCTTTCCATTTCAACATTAAATTTAAGTTTTACTTGGAATTAGTATTACGATATATTATAATTTCAATATAATTAAATTTTGTATTTATTTATTTATTTAGTTTTATTGTTTAAATATCATTAGTCCTTTTGAATGAAAATTTTTAAAAGTAAGACATATTAATGGAAAAAAGACAATCCTTTTTAAATCTAAACATAAAATATCAGAATAAAAATACTTCAAGAATAATTCAGATTTATAATTTTTTATTCAATACAAATCTGAATTCATTGGTTTATAAATACTTATATGAAAATATATTAAAATCATTCTTAAAATAGAGAATTTCTTTAAAATAGTGTTAAAGAGATAAAATTCGTTATAATTTGAAGCAATTTTTTTCTAAAATTTCTCTACATTTTGTAAGTCTCCCTAATTATAGTTGTATGTTACTTAAAATGTTCTTAACAATTTTGTTTGTTTCAAACATGAGCCAAGATATTATCATTAGTTTATAATATTAGCCAAAATTATATAATGGAAATAAATACAATAGTTACGAAAATTCATAATCTCTCCATCTCTCACTACATGCATCGATCTAGACATTAGTAAATATGATAGATTGTTCTATATTTTTTCTAAACAACGACTTCAACGTCACTGTTTCAGAAATCATTCTGTACATAACTATTGGTTTCTCTATTCCATCTCCATTTTTCAATGCATAAAGAGAAAAAAAATGCATTTCTTCAGAATAATATTCTACCTTAACGAATTTCGAACTATTGTAAAATCATTTTCTATACTCGAATTTCATTCAGGTTTTGAAAAAAACAAACGATTTAGAATGCATTTTCGTTTAATTTTCCATCATTTCCATTCCTTACGTAAAAATAAAGCGCACAAACTAATGCGTTCTTCCAATCGAAACGTGGGATGAAAGAAATGCAAGAAAAACAATTTTTAACCTGGAGCAAAAAAACTTTTTCTTTTCATTTCAGGAAAATTCTTTTTCCGTAATCATCGAAGAAAATATATTTTGAAACGATTAGAGTAACCAGCAATTTGCATAAATTTACAAATTACCGATAATGCTTTGCATGATAGGATTGTTTTTAAAATTACAGTGAATAAATATCTGGCTAATAAAATTATTCTTCAAATTGGGCTTATAATTTATAGCAATCAGAAAAACTTGAAGAACTTAATGATTTCCTAGGTTTTAATTTTTAAAACTGATGACTCTATATATTTTGAAACATGATTATCGTCGTTAAATATTTAGATTTTTTTTTTCCTTTTCCTCATGCCAACAGATAAAAGCATCATCTATATTTAGATAATTTCCTTATTTTTAGTTTATATGTGTTTAAAAGCTGAGAGGTTTACAGACATATTAAAATAAAAAAATTTTGCTGATGAAACACAAATAAGCGCAATTTAAGAATTGCCTCATCATATCATATAACAAGAAATTAAGCATTGTATGTTGCTGTTATGTAGTGCATCGGGTATTGTATTTTAATGCAAAATATATTTTTAAATATAAACTATTTCTCCACATAATAAGAAAAGTACAATCTTCGGACTCTTGTTTAAACATTACAAACAAATATGTTATTTATTGTTAGGCGATCTAACTCACCAAATTTTATGCATGGTTTACAGGGCGATATGAACGATTTATATTTTTAATACATTTTAATAGATCTTAATTTAAATAAATCTGCTTTAGAAAGATATCGTGACCTGATAGGATAAGAAGAATTGTGTTAGAATTTCTTGAAAATAAATTAAAATTTCTGGTGCATCTGCTATGAACACTCTGCAGTTGCCTTTCAATAGATAAAAGCTTATCTTTGATATTTTTTATATCTAGGGGGAATTTAAGCTTATTTTTAAATTTTGAAGTTTTAGACATTATATGCTTAGTGATTCATACAAACGGAATTTGCTTTATCAGAAATCCATATTATATGTGTGATTTGATTCGAAAAAATATTTTCCCGATGGGGAAAATACGTTCCGACAAAATATCCTACAATATGCTAAATTATAATTTAATATCACTACTGTTTTCTGAAAGCCGATCATATAGATATCATTTGAAATTTTAAAAATCACTTTCAGAACCGGAGTTTTCTTTTGTGTCACTCCACGGTCTCTCATAGTTAGAGAAGTACGTATAGGCATTTTTTGACGACTCTTTTCCAAAGAAAAAGATGATTCGTTCTTTAAAATAATGCAGGGATTATCTGAATTTTTTACTAGATATCTCTTCCTCTATGACACATATTTTAGGATGATTTCAAAAATTTCTCTCAAATTTCAAAATAAATAAATAAAATAAAATCATTTTTTTTCCAAATTTACGATTATTTTTAACTTCAATTCTGATCTACTTCAGAAATCTTAACGCTTGAAGTGTCATTTTATAGAAATTTTAATTACCTATAACTTTCTAATTTAAATTTTTTCTCTCAGATTAACAGCATTTATTTACACGAAAAAAAACGATGTTGCAACTTTCTCTCTACCCAATCCGTTATCCGGCCTGATATACGGGTACATTATATAGTAATTTGAAACTCAAAGTAATAAAAATGCCGTTTTGCATTTTTTTCACATTTTGATAACAATTCCACTATCATGCGCTTTCAGAAATCAAATGCATGTTATTAAATGTTCACAAAAAGTAAGCTATATTTTCAATATCTTAAATTCATCACCAAATGAGATTGAATTATTCGTCTCTTTTCATCGTGAACGTTTAAATTATTATTTCAAATATTTAACGTAGGATGATTAACATATTCGCATCTGAATATTTTTACGGATTGGAAAATATTTTCAATATTCGGAAGAAAGAAAGATTATAAATGGAATGAAATATTTTTAAAAATATTTGTTATTTTAGAAGAATGAAAAATATAATACATCCATATTTATTAATTAAAAGAATCATTAAAGTTTTTGAAAAGATCCTAAATTAATTTAAATTAGAATTAGTTGGGATATTAATTTAGAAATGTTGAAATAAGTATTGAATAATTTAGTCTTATAATATAAGTGAAAATAAAATATTGCATTATTTCAACACAGTGGGAATGATCCATTAAAAATATTTTCCAATTGTTTAACGTAGCATAAATATCAAAGAGTATCTATAAAAAATTGTTTCTTTCCAGACAAAAATAAGATATGATGCAAATGATTTCATAAAGAAGAAAGTAAAGAAATTTTGCTACAATTTCGCCAAATTAAGAAGCAAAAATCGTCGTCTGAAAGGAAATCATCTAAGACTCAGAGTTAACACCAATATGACAGAAGAAGTGATGTATGACACTGAAAAAGCGTAAAATACCTAAACGTAAACTCTGAAGTTTTATGGAAAAGTATAAAATTCAATCGATAAGTTTTAGTAGACGAAGGACAAGAAGCACGGAAAACATCTTACGGGGCTTAAAAGTTTTGTGAGATTTTTGACGTGAGCAAACCACAAAAGTGCGTAATTTCATATAATTTTAACAGAAAAAGTCCTTATTGTTATATTTTATTATTTAACGATTAAAGAGAGACGCTTATTAATTATAATTTGTTCGTTTTCCTATTATTTGAAAATATGTCCATGTGTATTTTTTTAATTCGATGATTTTTTATTTATAGAAATTAAAATAAATATCTTTCAAAATATACTTCATAAAATTTAAAAGCTCGTATTCCATATATTTCACTCGAAAGCTTGATGGCTCTTTAGTACTATCATTGATATGCGAAGGAGAAGAATTTAGTATTTATTTATTTTTATGATTTTTAGGATCAGATTTAGGATTTAGATTTCATTTTTAAGTTGAATTATCAAATTCATTGCCTTATTGGGTATAGAGGCAATATCTCAGAAATGTGTTATTGATTGTTAATTCAATAATTGGTTGAACATTGTTTGTTCGCTTGAATAAGAGAGAGAGAGAGTTGTTGCTTTGGACACCACGATTCAAATCGTATTCTATGTATTTTCTTTTGCGGGATTTGTCGAAGACCTCGTGTATATGCCTCCATGTCCATAACTGATTTGAAGTCCGCATCGCAGCTGCTATTGCCAGTATCAACAGATACATGCTACAGAAAGTTTGGTAAAAAATAGATTACGTACTTAATATGCCGTGTAACAATATATTGTATCTAGAAATATGACTCTTTTAAATAAATGCGCCAGATACCTATTACACAGCAAAGCTTTGAAATAAGAGCATTCATTCTGGCTCACCTTGCATTTACGGAACACTTTTAAACGACACAATAGGCATACAAATTTTATATCAAAGACAGCCAGATAAATAATCCAGCACCAAAAAATAATATTTGCAGTTATATGCACCAAGAGACGAAACCTCAAGCTTAAAATTTTAATTGTCCCACTGACGCAACATGGAGGAAACTGTGAATGTCTACAGTTTGCCTTCAGTACCTTCCTTCACTGTAGGGAATGTTTCGACTGATCAAATCAACATGTCCACATGACTGCAAATTATTTTAGCACTGTTGTTTTCACATAAGAGACAAGGTTTTGACTCTCAACGCCATGGTAGTTTAGGAGAGAACTTTGAATTATTATCAACCATCAAACATCTATTTAATGGATTCATAAGAAAAGATAATATCTGAATGCTGGATGACGCACAGGCTATAATGCCATTCCGAGAAGAACCGTGATTGCTCAGATCTGTAGAGATGGCAACCTTTCTAAGTATGTGAAAATTTCTGTCAGTGCAATAGTTAATAATTTCAACGCTGGATCATACAAAGCATATACGGTGGGGAATTATCTTTAGCATAAATAAGTCAGCACATAGAGCAGCCATCTGGATCTCTGCACCTGTATTTTATTAAGAATATATGTGATGCTCTACTGAAACATTATATTACTGTCAATTCATATCTTTAGACTTTTATCAGTACAATATTGAGATTTGAATTGCTAGCTTTTTTGCTGATTTCGCAGTCCCCCCCCCACACGAAATCGACAGTACTTCATCCCGTATTTTTGCGTGGAGTGGTGACAGACAGGCCGAAAAAAATTTAAGTCTAGAGATGAAAGAAAAATGCTCTTCGAGCTTACTAAGGCAGGTACAACATTTTCAAAGTCTGGAATCTATCCATGTCTCAAAGCAAATCGTTTACAACTATAAAAATAAGTCAAACGCATTCGTTTCTTATAAAAGCAAAAGCTTCAGCCAAAATCGTTCAAAATTCAAACTCATGCCCTTCGTCTTGGGTAAAAGAACACATACAAGGGACCACCGAACGACTTCTGTCATATTCTCGGATGAGAAATATTTAATTTAGTCAGTCCATTCGAATGCCAATACTACTGGGATTAAACTAATTTCATTCAAATCGGTAAATGGAAGGAGGAATGTTGATAGAATGGTTAGCAGTTGGATTCTGGGCAGATCGAGGCTGGTCTTTCTGAGTGATAGGCAGGGATACAGATTAAATTCAAGTGACGCAATCCGAACTTCTTCCTTATGGCCCAGAATTAGATGAATCAGAATGAATGCTTCAACATGATGGAATCAACTGTTTCAACATGACCAATCACACTGCCAATGCATTTATTTTCTTAATTATTTTTTGCCAGTAATTTGACAGTTACTAAGGCTAGCTAATAGCTCTGATCTTAATATATGGTGGAAAATATTGGAGCAATGATGATTCATCGAGTATATATGATGGAAAGAGTTTAAAGCCTTCAATGAGAATAAGAAAATACTGAATAGTGTATGGGACAATATATGTCAAACTCAAATCCAATCTCAGTATTATTCATCGCCAGAATGAGTTTTCGGAGTGATAAAAGCTAATGAATGGAAAACTCCATCCTGATAATTTTTTTAGTTTGCAAAACTTCTGTCCTTCTACTTTTTTTTTTACAAAGTTTGATAAAGTAGAAACTAATCTCGCTGCAATTATTATTTTATTTTTGAAATTCGTGCTTCTGGTTTTAATATTTTTTGTCAAATAAATTGTTAAATTTTCATCAGAAAAGGAGATTATGTAAAACTAAAAGATTATTTTTTCAAAAAGAGAGTGTATGAAACTTTTTCGAAATTAAATTGACGCATGTAAATTTTTATTTTCAACAGGTGATAGTTTCAATATGTTTTAATATAAAATAAAGTAACATATTTTCCCTGGTAAATTTATTCATTTGTAATAATTTAAACTTACTACACGTTGTATACTTTGTTTAAATTTCGAGAAATAAAGAAGTGACTTTCTGTGAAATCGCTATTTTAAGGATTTTTCTCACTTGTTTGAACCAGAAGGAAATTAATAATTTCCTCTTTCCCTTCAAAATTTGCTTTATTATGAAAATTGCAGTGATTTAAATTTTAATTTAGACAAGTTAAGTTTGGAACAACGAAAAACATTTAATATCAGCGTACACTCAAATTTTTCTTTTGCGTTACCTAATTAAGATAAACAAATGATACAAAATTATGATTATTATTTATCAAACATTTTTTACATCGACGTGTTATTTAAAGGGATTTGTATCTAATATGTTCAATCAATATTAATTACTTTTTATCAATTTGATAATCTTTCGTTGTTGGCATTCGTGTCCGGCAGGAGAATAACCCAAAGATATATAGAATTATTATATGCTTATTTAAAGGATTTGGGAAATTATAACAACATCTGGAAAATCGAACTATCCTCCCCATGTGATTTTTTTTATTTCAGGCTCAAAATGTACAATGAATTTCTCGTAATATCAGATTTAACAAGAAAAATATTATTATTGGGACAAAAAGCGTATTTCTGCATCAAGCAAAATACAAATTTCAATTCAATTGTTCAATATTATACTGAAGTATTTTTCTCGAAGGTTATCTAAACATGTAGAGATCTCAGGAAATAATTCTATAAATTACCTACGGACATTTAAGGTTTCCTTATTTTCAAATGATTATCTTTGCGTTAATTTTTATAAGGGTTAGTCTCTATCTGTGTTTAATTATTATCTTATGTTGAGTTATTTTTGTGTTAATTGAAGGACAAATGCACTAATTAAGAAACTTTAACTTTTTTAAAAATGTACGAATTCGTAGTTAAAGATAATTATGTAATATTCCTAGAAATTATTTTCAGTAATCATAATACCTTCAGTTTCTAAAATTTGCCTTAATTTGCTTTCTCTTCCTTCTAATCAATTAATGATAGCTTCTAATTGATAACACAATAATTCCATCATTTGGAATTGGTGAGACCAATTGAGAAAACTGCTGCCATGATAATATCATCTTAGAAACTTCATAATCCAAGAATGTAATGTAGTTTAGAGTATAAAAAAGTGCATATTAAAATAAAATGAAAAAAATTAAAATTTTGTCTGTTTTTGAATTTTAGCGTTATTTTTATAGATAATCAACGACATCTCATTTATAGAGTTTTTCTAAGCATGTAACATATTTCTTAAATTGTGTTAGTTTTCCAAATCATATAAACCTTCAACTACTGTTATTCTTTTTTATGATTGTATTCTAAAAAAATTATATTGCGAAAATTAATTACTTTTATATATAGATGAAAGATAGTTTAATACTACCGCTGAATTGCTGTGACTAAAAACCTTATTTAAAAATTTAACAATTTTTTACGATTACTTTTGTTTAATTAGGGGATGTCAGGGCAAGATGGCGTTGTTAATGTTTAAACATTATTAATAAATTCAGTTTTTAAGATAATTTTTTTCTTTGCGTATATTATTTGATTGACCTTTTGTTGTGTTATACTGAAATTGAGAAATTTTTATTTTAATATTATCAAAGTTATTTGCCGTTTAAAATAAGCAAAGCAAAAGTGACACCTTGCCCCGATACCGGGGCAATATATATAATTCTTATAATAGTTTTGTGAATTTAGGGTTTACGAATTGCAGCATTCAATGAACATTTATTGTATTTTATAAAGAGCTTGAACTGCAGGAATGCTAATGATTCCTATACCTTTCTTTTGATACACAAAAATTTAATTCTTATGAAAGCTTAGAATACAGTTTTTTACTTTCTCGTATCCGAAGTCTACAAAGAGAAAGTATTGTAATCGTCAAAAAATTCGAACTCGAGATTTTGACGAATCTCCATGTTTTAGACCTCCCTGAGTCCGAAAAACACAATTTTGGAATTATGTCTGTCTGTGTGTCTGTGTCTGTGAACACGATAACTCGAAAACTATTAGACCTACGGGGATGAAATTTGGTATGTGGTCTTTAAACATAATTTGTAGGTTTCTATCAAATTTTGGACAAAATCCGTCAACGGAAAGTCTGTCTGTCTGTATGTTCGGGGTCATGCGAACGCTATAACTCAAAAACTTGAAAAGCCAGATGGATAAAATTGTATACACAGTTTTATCGTCATGAATGTAGATCCATATAAAATTTTGGGCCAAATCCGTCAAAGGGTTGACTGTCTGTCGGTCTGTATAATCACATACTTGTTCAGTTTTGAAACTAACTCCCTGCTCATGCTTACTAGTGGCAATGCCTGTGCAAGGAAGGGACGCTCCGAAACTTGGCAGTTTGCCAAAAACAAATTCTGGAGTGATTTTGTAAGGAAGCAAACATTTAGGGAGTTTCGCCAGGTCCTGTTGCGCAAAAGAATGAGCAGAGGATTTGAATTTGTTTTGATCCTTCAAACCACGCGTGGTTCCAACTTTGGTTTACTTGCGACGGAAGTTTATTTGACGTCTTTTATTATTCTAGTTTTCTCTACATGTGTTAGGAGTATACGAGAAAGTTTAGGGGAGACCACTCCCGCTGGTTTTAGATATTAATTTATAACCTTTATTAGATATAAGTAATATGAAAGGTCAACATCAAACACATAATTTCAATTATACGCGTCTTTTCACAGATATCGTACCTTCAAGGTTCATTTTCTATATTTTCCTTTATGAGTAAATTTTCTTATGCACGGAGTTTTAATGGTGAGCACGTGTTTAAATTAGTATTATACATTTAATATCTGAAGAATGAATTATAATTTAATATTAATATTTAAGTTTATAACAAATAAATAGAGGACAAAAAGTTACTATTAAGATTATTAATCTACATATTTTTTTTAGTAGGCTTTAGTTTAACATTTTCAGGGACGGTATTTTTGATAAAATAATCTAACAGTTTCTGTTTGATTATATTTCATTTATTTTGTATTGGTAGCTATTAGTCTGTCAGATATAAATTGACTGCTTCTTCTGAATTCTGACAGATGTTAATTATTTTAAATTTAGAATAATTCAAATCTAAAGAAAAAACAAAATGAGGACATGTGTGACAGTGCCCTTGAAGAGGTTCAAAGAAATGCTAAATTTAATTTTTACATTTTCGTTGGATAAAGAAAGTAATATTTCGCAATATATCTTGCCGGACGAATTTTAATTTCTGATTGCAAAAATAAAAATGGAAATAAATTGAAAAGGAACGTTTGAATATATTTTTAGTAGTTTTATTAAAGCGAAATAGCAGTTACTTTTAAACCTTAGATTTAAACTCTATATAAATAATCAGGAAATTATACAGCAGTCTTATGCAAAAAGGTAAAATTTGTGTAGCTTATCTGAAAAAACTCAAAGCAGTCATTGGAGGCATAACTAAAATAAGGTTTTGATTCTTTATCATTTTGCTTATAAAAATATTTATTATTCTTAATTTCTCTCCCATAAAAGCATAAACTATGTTCTTTTTTATCATTATGCAGAAATTAAAGCATAAAAAATATTCCAGCTAAACTACCCCTAGCGTAATATATACATCATCCCTTCCCAAAGAAATTCTTCGCAAACAAATCAATCAGTTTCCCGGCTATCATAAAGCGCAGGAACGCAAACTAATAAATAATTAACAACCCAACAAACCTCCAAGGGAAAAGAAGATAGGTTATTAATATACAACCCTACCAAACAGTCTCCGCACCCGACTCCATTTAAAATGATTTTATTAGCTTCCCTTCTACTTCCGACGTAATAACCATTTAGATATAAATCACTTCTTCAGCTCTGCTATTGGCGGCTGATTGGCGTCATTATTTTTATTGGCGGAATTCGCAATTAATTTTGGCGAGATAGCTGCTGGGTAAGGCACAGTATACGACTTAGACGAGCTAAGAAATCTCGGGGGAATTCATAAAAATTTTGATTTTAAGTTAGAACGACAGAATTAGGTTAGTAACGGATTAAGTGTCTATTTAGAACTGAATTGTCTTACAGGTTATAAATGTCACTATTACTTTTCTGAATGAAAGACTTGTTTTTAATCCGTCGAGTGCAAATCAAAACAACTTAATATGCGATGTAAAATTCTATGAGCTATAGTTTATTATTGATTTATTTCTGTAGCTGGTCTTGAACGAGAATAACAGATTTCTTTAAGTTAAGAAAGGACATTTTCAAATGGCAAAAATAATTTATATTACCTGGCTAGCTGTAAGAGCAAACTTTTTTTATTTGATTTCATTATTCTGAAAACCCTACTTTACAAAAAACCCATAGATCTCACAATTCCTCATTAAAAGTATTGAATATCTCAAACATGAAATTTATGCGACCAAAAATGATATTATGTAGGTGAAATTTATGTGATGAATTTAGACACTCATTACATCTAACAAGGAGTTAGATCGTCAATGCTGAATGTGAAATGTTGCACTTTTTTACTTATAACTTACTATATTTTAATAATATGTTTAACAGTACAGCAGTAAGAAATAAGAAAAACACACTTTTATAACACGTTTATGCAAAAAATTAAAATGAAAACTTCATAGGCACCATCAGCGAATAACTTTTTGGTGGTGGAGGTGGGGGGGAGAGTATACAGGTCAATTTTTAAAAAATTATCTGAACAAAAAAGCAAGTGTTTAAAATCTATATATATATACAAAACGCTAAGGCGGAAAAGGACGTGGCGGGAAAAAGGGGGTTAATTTCTCTTTTGTCGATGGCAACGTCTGTTACCAAACAAAACCGGAAGTCCACCATGTTAGGTAAAACGCCATAGGAATAGCATGTTACTGTATTCTTTGCTGTGTGAAATAACTTTTTCTCCAAAAAAAAGAGTTTAAGACACAATATTTCTTGCCATATAATGAAACTTTGGATCAAATGATTTAAAAGAGATTAGTTAGAAATGCAGGAGATGGTTTACGAGAGCCAGAGAACGTCCAGGTCAAAGTCAACATAATTTAAGTCAGCGACTTGGATTTATCTAAAAAAAGTTTGAATCAAAAACTTGCAAATAAATTTTATCAAACCTTCTCCTCAATCTAAAATTCAGTTATCTTTAAAATTATGTTCTATATTTTAGAATTTAATTTAGAATTCATTATTATAAATATAAATTTTTTTAACAATTTCTTCTTAAATTCATAAGCAGATGGGGCCACTGGCTCAACAGAATGATCTGTAAACATAACATTTTATCCGTTACTATTGTTCCTGCAAATAACGTTTCATCTGTCCGTGTAGTACCTGCAAATAACGTTTCATGTGCCCGTGTAGTACCCTCAAATAACGTTCTATTCTAATTCACAGTGCCTACAAATAACGTTCTATTCTATCGAACAGTGCCTACAAATAACGTTCTATTCGAACGCATCGTAGCTTCAAATAAGGTAGGCTAAGGTTCAGGACCAAAACATTTTATTCCTTCTTGATTAAAGTAAAAGCATTAAAAGGAAACAGCTTAAGATTTTTATTTATTAATAATATTGTCTTTTTTTATTTTCATAGTGCCAAGATGTCACAAGACAATCTCTTTATTAATAATAATAAATATAATTTGTTTTTAGAATTAATTTTTAGAATAATTATGTTTGTTTTAATTTTGCAACTCTTATTTGTTTATTTATGCACTTTAATAATTTTCTTTGAAAGTTTTATTTGAAGAAAAAATCTTTTTTGAGGCTAAAAAATGTTATTCTGTACTGATTTAAGTTAAAGCATCAGAAGCAAAATAAAGCTGATTCATATATATTATATATAAAGATTTTAAAAGAATTGTGCTAGGGCATGCAGTGTCTTCACTGTGGCGAGCGAAGCGAGCAGGTCTTTGCGTAGCAAACCTGTGGATTGCAACGCAATTCTCCTGGGGGTTGACGAGCTTCAAGAGCAGGGGGCAGAGCCCCCTAGTATAATTTATTTCGTAACAATTTCTTAATTGGTTGAGATAATATATATTTATTATTTAACAATAAATGACATCCATTCTCGAAACAACAAGGGGAGAAGAACATGACTATGGATTTGACTTCATGAATTAAAATATGTGCTATACCTTTCTCGTAATTGAGAATTGTTGGGAGTATTTTAAGTATATTGGATATTTCTATCTCCTTTTAGTGCCAAATGCTTCTAATTTTCTTTAGCTAAGGAAACGAAGAATGATTAGAGTTATTATATTCACAGTTAGCGAAAATGTTTCCAATATTTTCAAACAAATGAAACATGTTGAACATAATGAAATTTTACTACAGTTGAATCGATTGATTTTAAAAAGGGCGCTTTTGACATTTTTAAAATTTTACAGGACGATAAAAAAGCGAATGGACTGTAAACTACATCGAAAATAGGGTCGAAGATATATCTAATGCATCTCATAGTAAAATTGTAATATTTTTGCAAAAATTCAAATTTAAATTTTGCAGAAGTCCCCTTTTAACATGAAACAGCATGAAAGTTTCTAAATTTTAGGGAATAAATGAATATAAAGCAATGAATATCAATGGAACTTAACTAAAATTAAAAATTTATTTATTTGTGAGTAAATTTAAATTTAAAGACTCAAAATAAAATACAATTTTAAAGTTATTCGTTTTTAAGTAAAAGTCAGATTTAGAACAGAACAAAATACAGGGAAAATATTTAGAAGCCAGGAATATGAAGGAAACTGAAATAAAAATCAAAATTAATCTATTTGCAAGTAAATATAAACTTAAAACAATCCAAATAAATTTTAAAGTTATTTTTAAGTAAAATTCTGATTTAAAGCAAAACATTCAGGGAAAATGATTATAAATTCTGGAATATCTGTGAAATCGAAATAAAATTAAGAGTGTATTTATTAGCAAAGAAATCTAAATTTGAATTATTATTGGGTTTTAAGTAAAATCAGATTTTAAAATAATTCAAGGATAAACAATTATGAAAGACGAAATATCAATTAAACTCAAATAAAATTCAAACTTTGTTTATTTTTAAATAAAGTTAAACTAAAATAAAGCAAATTAAGATGCAAAAATTATTTATTTTTAAGTAAAATTCAGATTTAGAAACAAAAATTAATAGTGAAAATAGTGATGTGAATGAATTTTAGTCCACTTGAGGGTCAATTGAAGATCCTCTTCTGAGCAGAAGTCCCCTTCTAACATCATACGGAAAAACTGATGCTTTACTACAACATAACTGATAATGGCAGAATTTCAGTTTTTACACCAAACGACGCAACTACCTTCATCAAATCGAAAACGCAAAAAAAGTAATTTCCGCCGAGTCTGCAGAAGTCCCCTTTTAAAATCAAACTTTTCAGTTATGAAAAGACAGACGCTAAATAAAGCTTTTGCGGCACAAAAAACATATAACACCCAGATGACAGCTGTTTGAAGTGGGCTTTGGTGGTTTGATTGCTTTCTGCTTCAATTGTTTAATTAAAATTATGCAAGTGTAATTCATTTGGCAAAATAACACAAGTTCTTTGGAACCAAAACACGTCACACTTTGATTGAAAATTAGAATTTTTATATTTTTGCTTTTCCTTAAACATTTTAAGAAAATTTAATCTAACATTTAACACTCACACTTTCCTTGTAAGTTATGCGATATTATACCACAGAAGATCAAAGCAAGTATAATTTGGGATATATTCAATCAATAATACCGGCCAACACACATTTTGTTTTCGTATGCTTTTTAGCTGGTTTATGTATTTCCTGTGCAGAAAACAAATATGACGTTAGTTTTTGTTCATCAGCTCTTGTGTGTAAAAATATGATATTAGCATTATTTACATTAACACATTAAATCAGGCTTACCCTAATAGCACAAGATGCTCTACAATATTGTTACGATATCTTCTCGATATTCTACTGCATTCAAAATATCGAACAACGCTGTTGAGATATCGTACAATATCGTGTGTTAATAGGGTAGGGTATAGGCGTTAATTAAGAAAACTTTTTCCTTAATAAATTTTGTAAAAATTTTAATTAATTGAAAAAGAAACACTGAGACACCCAGGTAAATCTACGATACCTTTATTAAAATTTAGAAATAAGAAGAATCAAAGAAAAAAAAGAAAAAGTTATTTTTGTCCACTCCGAAGGATTCTTTTGTTTCACATTGTTGAGTGAACTTTTTTAGACTGCCTTTTTGCAGTTTCTCATAGTAATCTGCCATCATATAAGTATTCCATCTGCATGGAATCAGTCTTTCATTGTTTTTATATTCTGGTGAAATCGTACACAATGCTCTTCACTAGCTCTTCACTAGAAACTTTTATGGGGAACAGTCTAAATGGCTGTGGAAGTAATGAACCTTTATATTCATTTTACAACCAAGGTCTAGGAAGTTGTTAAACACGCAGTTAGCTAAAGTTATTGATAACAAGAGCATAAGAGTTCAAGATTTTCGTTATGCCTCATTCATGGAATTCACGAAATCAGGATAGATAGTTTCTGAGCTGTTTCGTTTGAGGACCTTAGAAATACCAGATTTAAGTTTTTCTGTACTTATTCCAGGCATATTTGCCCTACGTCTGGAAATATCAAGAACTTTCGGAAATTGTTTCATTAACCCTAGCTTTATATGCAGGAAAGGAAAGATAATTCTTTCTTGTTCGACTAAGAGTTCACGACAGATATTGCTTCACGAAGACGACAATGACCTTGTGATCTATCTTAGGCTAGCCTTTTCTTATCCCATGTATTGTTTCTATCTGTCATAGATTCAAGAAACAAGGATATTTGGTACGATTTCCTTGCTGACTAAGTAGAAAGTTGATTGTTTTTAACTTCATAAAAATTACTCATTGATGTCCGAAACATAAACTTCTCCATAACCAGAGGTATATTGTCAAATTCTTCTTGCTTTTATCTAACAATTTCCTGTATAATAAACAGATGCTAATATTCTTTTCTTCTTTTCATGTAATTCATCTGTTCCAGAAATAACTTGTTTTTAAAAGTTTTTTATATATGATGACTTAGATATACTGAATCTCAAAAGGTAGCGCTGATATGGTAAATTGAAATCCGGCATAATAATCCGGCATTTAAGCAGCAGTTAAATAATTTCCAGGAACCAACCAAAACATTTTTTTTGCCTGTGTGATCTGCAGCCTGTGTAATCTTTTTAAAATTAATATAATTTGGTTGTATTGTTTATTTTATTTATTTAAACTGTTTTAGTTTGTACTATTCTTAGTTATAAAAGATGTTATAAAGAACGTTAGTGTTTCCAGGTACTTTATATGAATTGAAATTAAAATCTTTTTGCCAGTTTTTGAAAAAAATACACTTTATTAAACTAATTTTCCATCCCTCCTATTTTAAGAATACGAGAAGTAAAGCTCTTTGTAATTTATCTTAGCTTCTGAATTAGTAAAATAAAGTGCAGGGAAAGCTAGTGATACTTCACCTTAGTTTTAAGTTTTCTCATTTTTTTTGAAAATTTTGATAATTAGCATGTTAAAAAGATATTTTTTCAAACATGAGAAATGCGATTATGCTAAATTGATTTCTCATTTAATCATAAAATAAATATATTTCATGAAATCTCTAAGGTCAAATACCCCTAACTTTACGGATACTTGACTTTGCATGCAAAAAGTACTTAAATTCTTTTCATAATTTGTATGTACACGAAATTCTGATATTAGGTTATAAGTACTGAATTGAAAGAGTCTTAATTATCAAAAATTATAATGAAATTAATGTTAAAAATAAAATAATGTGACATTTATAAAACGCAATTGTTATTAAGTTAATAAGCTAAATTAGTATACCCATTAAATCAAATCTAGTTATTAAATTGAATTAGGTCAAAATTAATTAAGCAAATAATATATTGAATTAATTAAATGGTAAAACTTTTAGAAATTGAACTAGGCACCTAGCAACATCACTAGAGCATTGAAGAATTTGTCAGTTTGGAGAAAATTGAAATAGAACAGAATAGCACCAAAATGAAAAGAATGGATTTTAAAAAAATGTGGTACAAAACAAGAAAGTGTACAAGCTAAATATATTTACTCGGTCCTTCAAATATTGTAATTGAAACAAAAGCAAAAGAAGAAATATATATTCTACGAGAAACTCTTAACCAACAAAGAGACGAACTTAGATGAAATAGGGAAACATACAAAGAAACCAAAAGATGATAAATAGTTCTAGCAAATTTATTTTTTAAAAAATAAATGAATAAAAATCGTTTCTCCGCTAGCGGGAAGGAAATGAAATAAATAAATTTAAATTCTTTTTAAAAATTCTTACTAAAATAATTATCCACATTTTTTGAAATTGTTATATGAAAAAAATTATTTATTAAATAATTGCTGGCCGACTATTTTTAATTAATTATTTTCTATATTTGAGTTGCCATATTTAAAAAGTGAAAATTTACTTTTGGATCTCCGATCATATTTACCTACACACAATTATGATGACTTATCATATTGGAACGAAAATCTCCTCCAATAGAACATATGACCAAAGGTGAAAATAATGGCTCTAACAAATTACCAATTATCTCACAATCTAAGAAAATCGCATAAAGTCAAGTATCCCTAGTTTCCCCTATGCATTAAGCTAAAAATTAGGAACAAACAAACCATTTAACATCAATTAATTTATTAAACAAAAACATTATCTAAATGCAACAACAATTTAATTTATTAAGCAAAATCATTAACAAAATGCAACAACAATTTAATTTATTAAGCAAAATCATTAACAAAATGCGACAAGAACAAAAACATTATAAAATTGCGTCATGTAATAATAGCTAGCTGTCTGCGCCAGTCGAAACAACCAATATTCCAGACGAAGAATTCCAAAGTTTCCTCCGAAGATTGATGCTTTCTATATGCTGAAACAAACTCGAAATGCATTCTTTGGTTATTAATCTTAAATATTAATGGGGAACGAGCAAAGAAGTTTCATATGCAAATAATATTCTTGAATGTTAGTAATATGATAATATCAATATCTTTTCATAAATCTTATGCAACGCATTCGATTTGAATAACAACATAGTGAAAAAATATTTTTTTTAATTCATATAACAATTCTGTAATGAAGTTTTATAAATTCTAAAATGTATATTAAATTAAATTTATCCTGAATTTTCATTTACAGTTTTAAACTACTGATAAATATGATGAAAAACTATAAAATTAAGAGACGAAAAAACATGTAAAAAGTTTAAGGAATCAACCAAATGAAACATGAACCATATTATTCACTCCACCCAACTTTATTTGTTAGATTTTCCTTCTTCCTTCAAATCAAAGTCAAATTTGAAAATATTTGGTTTAAATAGCTAGCTATCCATACATCTTTTAACGTATGTATGCACAACTGTTAAGTTCACTCTTCAAAAATTGCAAATTGGGTCATTATATTTAATTGTGAATACTCGTTTCTCAAAAGGTATATATTTAAATACGAGAAATTTTTTAATGTTACTCCTTAAAGTTTCTATTAAGGTGTGAACAGGACAGTGTGTTATAGTTGGACCGAAAGTTCACAGACAATGTTGTAGTTGAACCAACGTTAGAACAAGTTTTGTAAAGAAGAGAATGAGTGACAGCAGTTTGAAGGCACGTTTTCTGTTGGTGAGGCTTGTGTGGTGTGTTCGAAAAAAAAAATACTTTAGGATTATGTCGCTTTTTTGTTTCCTGTTCTTTGTGATGTTGCCTTTAGCTTCCAGATCTATGTCTCGTGCGGCTGAATAGAGTAAATTTTTGTACAACGTGTTTTTAAAGACAGAATAGTGATGACTATTCATCACACGTTTCTATCCTATAGTAATTGAGGATAATGTCGTCTCAGTGTCACTCATGCTTCGAGCTCGAATTTTCTTCCTGATTTTTAAAAGCATGCTTCGGTAAGATTTTCTTTTCTTTGACTGCAGTCAAATTAATATTTTATCCTATATGTATCATTATATTGGAACATTTATATAGTACCTTTTACTCAGTTATGCATACACGTGTTTTTCTTGTTTCAGTACGATTTGGTGTGTTGAATATTTGTTCCGCAGTAATGTCACGAGGTTAAATGTTAATAAATAGTGTTTTTTTGTCTAATTCGATCTTGTGCTCTTGCCTTTGGTGTGATACTCACTTATAAGACCACAGTGCCATTTGATATGTATTTTTAATACAGCTACAGTTTCACTGCCACAATATAACATAAGGGGAGTTGGAACCTTAAGTCCGAAAATGTTAAATTGGCCACTTCGATTTACCTTTTCTCAAAATCTGTTATAGATTCACGTTTGAAATTTTTTATACAAGTAAAGTACATTTTTATTATTGTACTAAAGTTATTATTTTTAATTCAAAAATTTAATTTTTACAATTTTTTTGGGTCAAAACAAAAAATGTTAAATTGGCCACTTCGATGTACCTTTTATCAAAATCTCTTATAGATACATGTTTGAAATTTTTTATGGAAGTAAAGTACACCTTTCTCATTATACTGAGATGAGCTTTTGGTTAATTTGTTATAAATTTAGAAAATATTTAATTAGACATAGTGAAATTTTACCCTATTTTGACACAAAAAATTGTAAAAAATTAATTTTTGAATTTTTTGAAAATCATTTCAGTGTAACGAGAAAGATAGACTTTACTTGTATAGAAAATTTCAAACATGAATTTATAACAGATTTTGAGAAATGGTACATCGAAGTAACAGGGTTACGGTTAACGGACTTAGGGTTCCAACTCCCCTTAAAACACTAATTTCCTGTTAGTTAAAGTGGAATTGAAAAATTGTAAATGCGAAATGACTCAGAAAACAGGTTCCATATTGATAAAGACACGTGAAAATAAATATTCAACATTCAATAATTACGATTATGTTTTTAAGTTACTAAGTACCACCGGATCATTTAGTTATTAGTCCTAATATGCATCATAACATCTTGAGTTTAGTTTGTATGTTACCATACATTTCGAAATAAATAAAAAGTGAAATCTTTGATTTTTTTTGGAATGCTGACATTTAATTTGGACAAAGATGAATGACAAATCCAACAACTAAATTTGAACAGAGAGCTTAAATTAGATTCGAAGGGAAACAATTTTTTAATAAAATTTAAGGGGAGTCAATACGTCCTATACCGCTATTTGTTGCTAAATTGCTAATTTATTGCTAACAATTTAGTTTCTTGAAGAAGGAATATTGGAGAACCAAAAAATGTCCAAGTTAAGCAGCGCCATAATTTATATCAAATAAGACATGGTTAAGATTCAAAAATGCATTTTTTTTCTGTATTTATTGAATGAATGATAGAAGATCAAAACCTTGACTAAATTCATTATAGATTTTTCTTACTATTTTGTGTCTCGACTTCATGCTCGTTTTATGGTCTTTTAACGAAAAAATGTATAAATATGCTAAGGGATATTTTATACTAAATTAAAAAGGCCATACAAATCAATTTACTAAATTTCAACAAAAGTAAATTTTTAATATTTCAGTATAAACAATTCATAATGTACCATTTACAAGTAATTATTTGTTTATCAATTGAATTTTCAAGGAAATGGAACATTAAACTTTCAAAATGATTTTTTTAATAAAGTTATAAATCTTATTGGTCAGGTCATTCTCATAGTGTTCATGCATATTTGCATGATGAATGTACTTTAAACCAAAAAGCGATAGCCAGCAAAAGTATAAAAAAATTATCTTTACTTTCTTTGGTAATGATTTTTTTTCATTTTTAGCTGGAAGTAGCTGTCATTTCAAAAAATACTATGCGAGAGCAAAAATTCCTATTTCTTAATTACTAGACTTAATATGATTATCTTTAAGAGAAGCAAAAACTTCTGCTTCATATTCTGAAAAAATAATAAGACAAATTAAAACTGATTGCGGGGTCAGTATAGTCCAAAAAATTATCCACAAGTAAAATACAAGATGACAACTTAATTGAATTTACAAACAAAATGAAAATAATTAATGAGATAGACAAACCGAAAAAAATGAGGGAAAGATATAGAGCAAAATTCTAACGAGTAGAAACTAATTATACCGCAATCAATGACCTATATTAATGCAATTACGAATAATATTTTATAAGAATTATAAAAAATCAAGTTACATGCGTTGGTTATTAATGTATTTTATTCTTAGCAAATTTTGCCATTAAATCAGATAAGTTAATGGTATGAAACTATTTTACGGATAAATTAAGAATTTTTCCTACTATTAAAAAAACACGACTGCGTTACAAGATTCCAAACTCATCTAAATTGTGATGTAGAGTGAGAGATGCTGAATAAGTATTGATGATTGTCTTTTAATGTTTTAATCTTTTAATAAATTTTATTCTTCTAATATATTTCAAAAGAAATGAAGGCGTAAATATGCACTTACGAAATTTAATTCGTAGAAATTTATTAACGGCATAAAATAAACAAAAAAAAATAAGTGACACTCCTTCTCTCGTAAGTTTGAAACGAAAAATCTTTAATATTCAGTTTTCTAAATATTTGAAACTATCAGTACTCTCTCGGCGTTGCCCGTGGCATAATGACTACAACAAAATAGAAAAAACCCAGAATGACATAAAATAAAGCTTTAAAAACTAAATGAAATTATATATATATATATCTTCTGTGTTCGTAAGACAGAAATAGCAATCATCGAAATTATTTAAAGATTCCATAGAGACAGGAATGGCATAGAGCTTCTTTTGCCTTTCATCCACTGAGCAAGAGTCATATTGCAACTAATGCAACACACATGAGAATGAGGAATGAATTGTTTTGGTAAATATATATATATATATATATTATTCAAAACTCCTCTCTCTGTTTTTGGTTTGACATTAGGGATGAAAATCAGTGTTTTAGGGATTACGGCGTAACTAATTGCAAGAAAATACTAATTTTTTTATATTTCAGCAATTCCCAATAACTTCATGCCCTGACAAAACGTTATTTGCAAACTCCTATCTGTGAGCTCCTGTCAATAATTTTTTCTCTTTAAGATCTAGCTTGCTTCTTGATTTATTTTCAAACCTTGGTTCATTTAAGTCTAATAACTTTAATTTCAAAATTCTCATTTTAGATCTTATGAAACAGCGATTATCAAAAATTCCTACTAAAGCTCCTATTAAAAAGTTGCATTTCATTTTTAATTTCCAGCATCCTACTTTTGACAAGATTCCTTTCTCTTCCATTTTCAATAATGTACAGCATTTCTTTCCTATTAAAATCATTAATGTACAAAAAACTTTTAAATATAATGTTCCTTTTGGCAGAAAAATCTTCAATTACAATAATGCCTCTTCTGACATTGTGAAACTTAAAAAAATAGCTAAATGTTTTTGTGACAAAGACACTTTTTCTCAATTTATTGACAAAGATTCTGGCCATATTGTTACTGGTAATCTAGACATTGTAGAGAATACAGATCTTAAAAATATCATGTTAAAAGGTCCAAAATTCAGACCGATTTTTCGAGTTTCTCTTCCTTCCATACTGCATAAATTACTGAATAATATTGATGATTTCTGTTTAAAAACTTCTAATGCTTTTATTATCTGCATTGAATTTTTCATTGAGTGGAAATGGAATCTTTATTACCTTTTGAAAAAGTCTTTCTCCCTCCATTATAATAATTCCAAATGTTTTGATTCTTTTAGCTTTTCTAATATTAATATTGCTATTGAAGACTTAAAAAGTAAATTCATCGTCACTCCAATCGACAAAGCTTCCAATAACTATGCTTTTATATGCAAACAGTATTACTGTAATCTTCTGGATAAGGAACTTCAAAATTCAGTAACATACAAAAAGTCCAACTTTAATATGAGTACAATTTCCAAAAAAATTCTTGCTTTCTATAAATTCTTCAAAATTAAGAAATATAATTTTTGCTTTCCTTACATTACTATTAATCCAAAATTTCACAAAAATCCTATGTCTTATCGTTTTATCACTTATGGAACTTCTTCATACATGAAGCAACCTGGATACATTTTCTTTAATCTGTTAAAAAAATTACTGAATGTCATTTGTTCAGAAGGTTTCACTTGGATTATTAACAATAATAAACCGGTTATTGATTTAATTCACAATAATAAGGACAGTATTTCTTCTATTGAGACTTTTGACTTCAAAGATCTTTTTACAAGCATTCCTTTAGCCACTCTTCTAGATGTGCTTAGCTCATACTTTTTAGATTACAAAAATATTCTCAATATTTCTTTTGAGAATTGGGATAAATTATGTAATTTTTGAATATTTAATAATTTTATTTACAATGGGGAAAGTATTTTTCTCCAATCACATGGCATTCCTCAAGGATCTTATTTTTCTTCTACTACAGCTAACCTTTTCCATCATTACCTTGAAAAGAATTATTTACTACTTCATCCTCAGGCTTTCAGATTCGTAGATGATCGTATTGTTTTTAATCATAGAACATTTAATATTACGTGGCAAAATATTTATCCTTCAGCCTTGCTTCTTAAACAAACAAACAGTAATCACTTTGTAGCGGATTTTTTAGATCTGGATATTAAACTTGTTGATAATAACTTTTGTATCGATATTTTTGACAAAAGAATGGATTTTAATTTTTGTGTCAACCGACTTTCCTATTGGTCTTCTAATATTTCTATTAAGATTTATAGAAACGCTATTATCTCTCAATTTTCTCGTATTAAATCTATTTGTTCGAGCGAAAATTCAAAATCGAGACAATTAAAGCTTTTGTATGATCAACTTTTAAATAATGGTATTCCCGAAAACTTTGTCTACGATATCTCAAGCAGTGATTCCGGAGCTACTGGCAAAGCCTTTTTCTCCTTCTCTTTTTCTTCCTCTGGCAACAGCAATAACTGGTTTGGCGTCCATTCTTCTCGTGGTTCTCACGGACATGTTAGATTTTTCCTGGCCATGGTAAGCCTTTTTCGCTTTTATTTTATTTTTTTGTGTATACTACTATTTTATCTTATTTTATTCTAGGTCTTTGTATTCGGATTTTTTTGCTTTCGATTCTTCTTAAATCATCTTCAATGTATTTATCTTTTATTCCAGATTTTTTTCCATTTTAATTGTTTTGTGCTTTTTGAAGGGATGGCGGCATATTTTAACGGATTTCCGTTTGTCGTTAGCAAAAGAAATCACAAATTAATATCATGAGCGAGCTTCTCTTCCTGACGAGCGGCTATTTATGATATTTTTCAATTTATTTTTGTTTTTGTCTGTATTTTTGCCATTGTGTCTTCATTGTTTTTGAGTATTGTCTTATGTTTCTAGTTTGTTTTGATATATATATATATCAAAACAAACAAGAAACAAAAGACAAAAATTCAATATATATATTAATCAAAACATGTGTTATATTTTCAATATATACAAATATTAATCTAAAATTAAAATTAAAATCAAATTACCTTATTAATAATCATACAAATGGAATACAAAAGATAGTTTTATTAAAGACTATTACATTATGAAAAAAGACAACCTTGAATTGTATTTCTAACAATCAAATGCCTATCAGCCTTGGGAACTGATATGTGTCGCATTAAATCCAGATTTCTCCACTGGTGAGTTCGAACGCCGCCATGTCGGATCCTTTACTGACATACTTATAGACGTACTTGATAGACTTCTCAGAATTGCAATACTCTACGTTGATATGCGCATTGATAATTTTTGTTAACAAAGGACAGTACGGTAAAATCCAAGTATTGTCTACAGACACTTCTGATCCTCGAAAACTGATGTTTGCAGTAAATCCCTCATCTTGTGAACACCAACGACGATATAGTGGATATACTTCCTGTACTGTTTGTGTTTCTTCCAAAAAATGGCTTGGGTATCGCTTTGTGCAAAAATTCCATCCTTCATACATGGATAAAGTTGTTTTTGAAGGTGTGGGAATTGATTACAAGTTTCGATCCATAAACTCGCCTTTATTAAAAACACGAATAAGATGCACCACTCAGGCGCTCACACAGACAGGTACAAGTGAACTGGAACTGATAAAGTTTCGCAGAGGAAGAGAGCTAAATACAAGCGAGCGAAACGACAGCGCCAGTCAGCAATGCTGAATCTGCATAAACTGCTATCGTTCGCCAATGCTTGCATCCAACAGATTTATGCTTCCGCATGGGCCGTGCACCATCTGCTTTGTTACAATGCTAAAAAGATCTGGGTCTACTTGTGGATTAAGGATTTCTGCACTAATAAAGTCATCCACTCTGTTGAACTTATAATGAAATGAGAATGTGGACATGAGGAAGTCCTCCCTATTGCCACTCTATCGTATACATATAATATGACACTTATCTTCTCCAAAAATCTTTGTTTTTGTGATAAGATTCATGAGTGTTTTTTGCCTTTGATGAAAGACTCTTGCCAACAAATCATGACGATCCAGTGGTGTTTGCCCATTAAATAGTTCTTGCTATATCTCGATCAGGTGACTATTTTTTGATTCAGTAAATTACGTAAGACGTTCAAAACAAACTTCATTAAAACGATAATCGTTTGCTCTCTCTGATGGTGCATCTATTGTGTTTCCACGATCATTATTTCTCATTGATCGGCCAAGAACGTGGGAAAATAAACAAAACAACACAAAGCATTAAATAAAAAAATTCCAGATCAAATTTTAAAATTCGGGCTTCGAGGTGCATTGAGTCACTATACTTACCATACCTGTGTGCCAAATTTCAAGGCTGTAATTGCAATATTTTTTGTCTAAAAATCGCGCATACACAAACACTGCCTTTTATAAGTATAGATTAATATAGCAATATCTTAGATAGCTTGGTTTACAGATTCCACAAAAATATTGGTGAAATTAAATATGAAAGCAAAATGTATTAGGATATTAACTCAGCTTTCAACAATGAAAGATATACACGCAATTAAATATTTGTTTAAACAATGAAAACGATTTGAATTGCGTTGTAACACTGAAAAATATTGTTGTAAATTATGCCAAAAAATATTTTTTAAAATTTATTAAAATTAGGAAAATATTGAACAGCAACTTTTTTTCTGTTTAAAACAAACTTTTAGACGTTTAAAACAAATTTCATTAGGAAGGAAATTGTTTGTTCCTTCGTATGGTGTATTTATTTTCTTCCTACGGTTATTAGAAAAAAATTAATGGAGAAATGAATACTGAAAATCACCCAAAATACTATAAAATATTCAAGAAAAAATTTTCTAGATTAGAATTTCAAAATTTGCGCTTTAAGGTGCATGGAGTCACCATTAGTACTGCTACTTGTGTGCCAAATTTCAAGCCTGTAGTTGAGATATTTTTTTGTCTAAACATCGCTCGTACACACACACACAAGCATTGCTTTTTATAAGTATAGAAAATATTAATTTTCCTTGAATGCAATTTCTTTTCCATTAGTTTTATATAGGAAAACAAAGAGAATATTCTTTTTCGATACTTCAGAATAACTGCAGCCATTCTTTTTTCATTTGAGAGAATTAATCATATTTTTAGGATAATTCTTAACGGAAGTATTTTGAAATCTTTTCAAATCCATCTGCTATTACATTTTCCATAACTTTTTAGACTTTTACCAGTAAACTTCATTTATTTCGAAGCATAAAATAACTAAATGCAAGTTTATGGGGCGAGCGTATTTTAAGATTATGTAATATAAACGTATATGTACAAATTATAATAAATCTTTATCTCATTCCTAGTGTGGTATTACGGCCATTAGGGTTTATTAGAAAAATAATAGATGTTTTGATACCTATAGATGTTTTGATACCTATCTAGAGGACATATGAAGTTTTAAGGCTTCAGAGAGAGTTTTTCAGTATAAATTCTCCAACTTCAATTCAGATTTGCCTTTCAACCTACTTGTCTTCAAAATAGATTATTAATTTAATAAATCAATCATTCAATCACCAGAAATGTGCTAGAAGAGTTTTTGGCCTTTTTCTATAACAAGGCAATCTTGGTTACATTTTCTAATGCATCTTTTTTCTAAATATCTTAATGTTCTTGATTTTTATAAAAAGATCTTTCATTTAAGTCACTATTAGTCTTTGATGTTTATACAGAAATGCACATTTTCCCACGTATATCACAACAATCAAAATTGTACATTGTTATGAATTGAAATTGTTATGATTTTGAAATAATCCGCTTTATTAAAGTAAATAAAACTGCTTTAAATTAATTAAAACTGTTTTAAAACGTATAAGGCTTATTTGATTTTTTTTTTCTGGAACAGAAAGCTATGTGATCCGAATTTAATTTTTAAAGATGGAAACAGAAATTATATTTCATTCATATTTTCACAATGATTTGAAAAGAAATCTGAAAGTAACTAAAAGCAAAGAAATCTAAACGTAAAATCTGTGCGATGAGCGAATTAAAAATAAATTATATTTAAATATATAATTTAATACAGATTAAGCGTAATTTCATGTTATTTTTTACTGCATTTTTTCTTAAATTAATATCATTGAAGTATGATAAATAGTCTTAAATTAATATCATTGACGTATGATAAACAGTCACTGGTATTAACAAATAATTAATTCAATAAATATGATAAGAAAAACCTTTGTGGGTCATATAATGCAAAATTCTGTAATTTTAACTTTCTCACATCTGAAATGCTTGGATTTGCAAATATGTATACTTATAATATTTCGCAATGTTTTTTCTAACAAACATATCAAATCAAAGAACGATTACGTGGGTGATATTATGAACAAATTTCAGGAGCGCAATATAACATGTTTGTAAACTCGATACAGAGAAGATTATGGAATATTATTTTTTCTAATTAATCAAAATTAATTGTTATTTAAGTTTAATTTATTGAATAGATAGTTGTTTCACTCGAATTCTTTAAATTTCAATTAATTTTTCCCTTCAATCGCTCATCAGTAATACACGTTTATATGCATAACATAGATTTAAACCCTATCATATCGATCGAAGCGGTTCGCGGCGGTCCAGAAATTTTCCCTTAACGACGACGAAGGCCAGTCTGAGACGGTTGGCTTCATTTAAGGGGAGGTGAGTAGCTCAAAACGTGTCAGGGGATTCAATTGTCCTTGCCCACCACAGCCCATTTTCTTGCGCCTTAAGGGAAGGTTACAGCAGGAGTGGGTTGGTGGGGTAAATGACCACCCATGTAGGGAGAGTCCATTTCATATCTTAGCCTCCCAAAACAGCCCTGTTTTAAAGGAGCTAGAAGAAAAAAGTGTCCTCGGGATTAAAGAGTTAATATTATGCTTCAAACATTAAGAGAAGTGGAAAGTTTTTTACAGACAAAAAGTTGATTTTTTAAAAATTTAGACTCATAAAATAGAAGGCATTATACCTGTTAAAAAATGCAAATTCGTATAGATTTAAAATATGAACTCATAAATCAGAAGAAACCAGTACGATAAAAATATAAAATTTTGCAGCCAAATATAAAGTTCTCAAAACTTTTTTTAAAAATTTAGATATGTGCAAATAAAATTATTTTCATTCCACTGTTCTAAGATTTCATATTACAATATTTATAAGCATGCTGCATCTTTTAAACTTAATTTTACTTAATCCTGGGAAGCTATATTTTTTAAAGTGGTCTTTTAATGAAAAATAGTTAGTTGAAATTCAGTTATATGACATTCAATATCTTTTATTCATTTTATTTTAAGTATATTAAATTGAAATTAATACTCTGCAGTTATTGAACCTTTTCACGCATATTATGCTAATCTTGGGGAGCTTTTATGAAGAATTATTTTTTTCTGAGAGTATTCATTTCTTATTATGTATTTGTAGATTATCGTATCACAATATATTTTCGACTTGCTGTTAAAAATGAATATTTCAAGGTACAAATATGTGTTTTTTGGTACTAATGTAAACATCATATTCTTTAAATATGTACTAAATTTTTATTCAAAAATAATTTTTAATTTAAAAAAATCTCCTTCGTTTACAATTGAAATTTCGACGATTTTCGTTCTCGAGAACGTTCCAACCCCCTTAACCCTTTAAGACCAAGCCCGTACGATCGTGCGAGTTTGACATTAGCTAGTATTTCTGCTTCCTGCATAGCTGTATGTTATAAATGCTGGAAAAGAACAAATCTGGTTTCCAGAATATCAGTAGTATCTAGTTTTCTCAAAAGACGGCAGAAACAATCCATATTTCAATTATAGCCGCGTTCGACATGTTGGTAACAAATGCGTACTAAACATTTGTATTACTTATCTGTAGTAATTAGGTAGTTATTAATAAACTTTCAATTGCTTGGATATCAATTGTTAATTCAGTGTTTAAATAAATAAAAAATATGTTAATTAAGAGTTAATTTTTTAGCTCGTTAGACGTAATATTTCGGTACCCGCACGATCGTGTGGGTTCGGCGTTAACACTTCAAAGGAGCACTATATTCTCTTGAAACCCAGAGGTGTAATTTTCGACCAATTTTCACAAAAATCGAGATTAATACTCTTGATAGGATCATGTAACACTATATATAATTATTTCATTAATTTTACATTAATTAATATCAGTAATAAATGAATTAATTTCTATAATAAAATAATATAATTAATTATACATAATTGGTAGATGACAGCATGGGATCATCCAGTACATTCAACAATGGTAGTTAAGAGCTTTGAATGGAAATAAACTTTTTTGTAAATAAAATGCGAATGTCCATTAAAATGGTCACGAGATCTCAAAAGAATATTTTTAAAAAAATTTAGCTTGTGAAAAATACATGGATGATGTCCTATGACAATAAATATATCGATATTACATATGAAAAAATTCCGTTTTTAGCTTCTTCATAAGAGGGTGGGATGCATATGTCCCATATGCCCCACTGTCCTTGTATTCCCCGAGACCCTTCCGTGACTCATATTGCAGTTTGTTATTTCTCTGTTACACCTGGAACATTAAATTAGTCATTTGGCACATTTTCTTGAAGTGCCTCGAAAGAATGTACATCGCTGTGACTGTAGTAGAAATATTTTCCCACAATCATCACTCAAATGTGACAAGCTCTTTCATAATAACCACGTTGAAAGCTTCGGAACAAAAGAAGGCAAGTCTCTTCCCCCGCTTTCTATTAGTGAAATCCTGCCCACCTCCTTGGTTTATTAGTGGGTAAGCAAGAATACTTTATTGTCGGTATGTATGTTCATAATTATTCAATTCCGACAAAGAAACTAGGTTCAAGCCCAATTTACCCTAAGTTCAGAGAAAAGTACATCTGGAAATACTCCTCCAATCTTAAATTATCTTGCAACATGCTGCGCGGTCCCTCCTTGAATACATTCAGTATTCGGAACGAATCTATACACAATAGATATTTCCAGAGGAAGTAGGGTATATCTTCTAAAGAATAGGCGAAAGTTTATTGAAGGGCTGCCTTCGGACATTTCGAGAAAACTCTGGTATTTAAGCTTTAAGTTTCACTATACAGAAACGAACAGTTTTTTTCAAGTAGCTTTTATTTTGTGCTTGAACATAAAAAAATATCTATTTCTGTCTTCTTTTTTTTAAGTTTATGCGCATATCTCATATTATTAAGGTGTCTAGCAGGAGGAAACACTTACACAAGGAAAAACGAAAAAAAATGTGTGGTGCTTACATAGATAACGCCTAACCCGAACGACTGTACGGGTTTCTTCTCACACAGAGAATGCATAACCCGCACGATTGTACGGGTGCGCTTCTGCATTGCAGGGAAATTCTAAATTTTTAAAATTATTTTTCAGAGTACTATTTAGATCTAAGACTACATATAAACTAAAAAAAATTAAAGGTAAAATTATTCTTGTATTAAATGATTAAATAAAGATCCAATGCCTATATTAAAATCATTTTGCTTGTAAGGCTGAATTTATACTTGTTGGAAAATATAAATATAAGCGTTTCAATTTTTAAAGTTTAAAAATATTTATCAAAAAAATGCAAACTGAAAGCAATCATATTTTTGAAATGTTGAGAAATCAAAGTTTTAACTCAGTGAATGCTCTGGATAAGATTCAGATACTATGGAAATTTCAATTCATTTTAGTTTATCCTGCTCAACTTTGTCTTGGAAAAATGACTCGAAATAAACACACTCCAAAATCCTGAATAACCTCTAAAAAAATCTAAAATCAAATTTTACGAGAATTCCGTTTACTGTTTGTACTCAGCTTTCAATATTTATAACCTAGCATTTTCTCCTAAAGGTAGCCACATTCTTGATCATAAAATGCAACAGAACACTGTAATACATAAAAAGGAGATATAAAGCTATTAAGTACACGCTTCAAATTAGTCATTAACCTTTTAATGGAAAATAAAAAACCCGATTTTCATGAGTTTCAAGGATTCTGTTGCTCCTATCAAGATTTTGTTTTATAAAAATAACTATCTAATCAACGCATATGCTTACATTTTACCAAACAAGTAACAGAACTTGGTAGAAGTATGGATTTAATCCACTAATTTCCAGAAAAAACAAGAGATAGCTTGTTCTCATCAATTAAGAGCCCAAAACAATTACTAATTTCTTTCCCACATTCTAAGGTAATTGAATTACTTTTAAATCGATAAGATCTTAATTGCTATGAGTGTTTTGATATTCCATGGTTCCATTTTTCATCATGGATTTCATGAAATGCATTAATAACATTAATAACCCTGCTACGTATTTCAAAATATCTCATTTGTGGATATAAACTGTTTTGCTTAATGCAGATTTTTGGCACAATTTGTCAATTCTGTTTGTTTTTATCAGCAACATACAACATCTAAATCGTTTATGAATTCGACCTTGAATCACAAAAAAAAAGTTTTTTCTCAGGAAAATTAAAAAAATCATCAACATTTTGGAAATTCTTTTGAAAAACAATATATGAAATGAAATATTATGTGGTGATACACGTGCCGAGGTTTTTTTTGTTTTGTTTTTTCGATTATTATTGTGTCGCACGTGCCGATGTTCATTTTTTTGTTTTTTATTATTATTCCGTCGCACGTGCTGAGATTTTATTTTCGTGTTTTAATCCTACTTTACTTTATTAATTTGTTTTAAGTGAAGTTTATAAAGATTTGGCAACTATTTGTATGCTCTAGAGATTTTTAAGTTTCCTATAGGCGGGTGGAATGGAGTCGGGATGTATGCATTACATGACTGAATTTACTGTTTTCCTGTCCTCATTTAGAATTCTTATTTAAAGTTTAGCTTCGTTTTTGCTTTAATAAATTTCTTTTATTATTCTACAGGAAGAAATAGCAATGAAATATTTTAAGGCACCTAAATTTAATGCGGCTAACTTTTTGGAGACATTGTCTTCCTTCACCACTTTATACTACAGTAGGAATATGTAGGGAATTTGTCGATTATTAAGGCTCAACATCGTGAAACAGAACTAAAATATAAGTTTAAATTTCAAGAAAAGTTTATTACATTTGTACTGAATACAGATAATTAGAAGTTAATTTATATCCTATAATTATGCTTCATATTTTGAATAATAATTTCCGTACTTCCATGAAAAGACTTATAAATAGGATATAATAGCTAACGTTATTAATTTTGCGCTTTATTTTGTGGTATAAATTTTATACTCATATCATTCCACTTTTTAAAATGATGTTCCATTCAGTATCTCTATGATTGCATTCTTGAACATAAAATTATCCTTTTCAAATACGAATAAAAACAAACAAAATTATGCCCTGTTTAAATGAAATGAAGACGATATTTGCACAATGTATAACTCGAAATGAAATGAAACATAAAAAGAAATGAAAATATTTCCATATCTAAAAATATATATGCTATTTAAAACTACGAGTAAATATTGGAAGTAGCATATTATCTTAATGGTAATAAAGAAATTCTTGGAAATTCATAATTCAAATTTGTCGAAATTTTCTACAAAACTTATTACTGATTTATAGTCAGATTAGTGGTAATGAAAAAAAGTGAATTTGAATAATTTAATAGGATTTATTTTCATACCAAAGCAAAATGGTTGACTTTATTTTTCATATCTTAAGGGATTTTTATTAGATTATTTATATAAAAATGGTTATTTGCAAACAACAAACTGTCTTATTCATTCTGTGAATTCCACTTGCTTCACAGTGCATATATTTTAACTGTATCCCAGTATTAGATGATTCTTGGAATTCCTATGGAATTAAAGTTTTTGAAGAAATACATCAAAAGACTACTTCTTCAAAAGATATTTTAACTGTTGTTTTACTTACTTGTAACTTGGAATCTATAAAATATACTACATAAATTTTACTTTTTTTTACATTTAGAAATTTAGAACAGGAAGGGGAGCTTAAACATTGTTAAATGAGCCTAGAATGAAGCATATATAGTAAACTGAAGAAAGACTCATTTTACCTTTTAAAAAAAGGCGAGTTTTTCAATTGCACGAATAAATAAATAGAAATTGCGTTCATATATCACTCGTAATTACTAATTTTTAAATTTTTAAGCAGTCCATCAGGAAAAACTGCTTCAACCAGTATAATATGTACATTAAAATAGAAGGAAATAGCTTCTTAAAAATTGCTTGAAAATTAAGTTTATAAAGAGATAAAGCTTCCGAAAGTTGTTCCTTGGCATGATGTATTTGCATCAACAATCAAAGATAGATGAAACGTGCAGAAAATAAAAATAAAGGTCCTTCAGAAACTTTAAATTACACACAAAAAACGAAGAAAAGATATTTTGATTTGACAAAAATTTTTCAGGATTTCATTATTGGTCACAAAACTTTCTTCATCAGGCAAATCTTAATTTAATCTCTTAAGTCACAAGAGAAAAATAATGAGGGCGAGAGCGTTTCAGTGAGAATGGCGCGTAGAACTTCTCACACGATATGGTATGGTGCTGCATAATCTCACGAAATTTTTAGCAGATACGAATGGAAAAATAAATTTTCTGAGAGACTACGATTCCTCTAAATTTTTGAAAACTTCATGAGATAATTTCTTTAGACAGAGTCTTAAGAATCTTACGGACGCCAGTAGATTTTCAACAATTCACTTTTCACGGCTTTCTTAGCACTAATTAGAGTTTCTTTCACGGGATACCGGGAACACGGGTTGCCGGAAAATCGTAAGATTTTCAAAAAATTGTTACATTGTTCAGAAAATCACCTCTCAAGAATGATATTTTACAAAGTTATGTTACAGCAGAGTTTGGCTGTGGAAAGATGGCTTGTTTAAACACCAAAACACTTTGGAATATTTGCTTGGCATTGTTTGAAAGATTTTTAGAGAAAAAACCAGCAATTTCAAAAGCATTAATTGATATTAAAAAAAACAAATTTTGGCTAATGTAGAATTTGACACTTTGACTTCAAGGCTTGAAGCCAGTAAAAGTACGTCTAGAAAAACCATGCAGTCGAAACGCGTCTTTGCTAACTGCCGAAGGAGTATTTACTATCATTATCGGAGAGTTGAACAAACAAAACTCAGAATTTGCTAAGAATATTAAATGTTCTCTGGTCTAAAAAATTAGTGAGAGATGCAATATCCGTTTAGTTGGATTAATGCAATATCTAAATTTTGGGAGAAGGTATGATGCTGCCGCAGTTACTGTTGATCCTTCACGTTTACCAAATCAAAACTTTTGGTTTCAACAAGCTAAAATAATTATGACAAGGGGTTGTGCGAGGAAGACGAATCGCTGTCGAACTCTATCACTCAGAAGAGAGAGCACGGAAATTTTGGAAGAGAAATCTTTAACGTTATTTACGTAAAATTAGAAAAAGTGATTCACTCAAAGACAAAGGTCCTACCATGTTCAACTAACAAGAGTTTTAGCTTGAGTAAGATAGTCAAGGAAAATTGAAGTTATTTAGCTCAACAGAAAATCGATCAGCAAATATTATAAATCTGGGTGAGGCTTTTGAAACCAATTCCTCCAATATCATCTGAAGCTGCGAGGGCATTTTTTGCTGCCGGGTTTTTCATAAGAAAGCTAAGAGCTAAGCTGAATGATAAAAGCATATATTGCTTATGATTTGATAATCATAATCTAAAAATAAATAATTAATATATTTTATTTGCATTTTATAGCTCAATGTATAAAGGAGTATAAATTTTGGAATTTATGAATATCCTTAATTTGTGTAATTATTATTGATATCAATTAAACATAACTACTTTTTAGATTTTTTCAAATTTTGATGGATTCCCGTGAATTCCGGGACGGACTGTTATGTTCCCGGGATTTCTCAGAAATTCTCGGGGAGGGAAAAAGGCCGTGAAATCAGAAAACCTACTACTGATCTGCAGAAAGAAAAGATTCTATTGTTCACCTTTCATGAAATTTTTTCGAGGTATATTTGAAATCTACCAAGTAGCAGATCAAACTACAAAGGACGACTACAAAGGAGGACTACAAAGATTATTTGTGCCCTTTGATTTCTAGATCTGTTGATGAAAACACACACACGTACGCACAGAAACACCACAACAGACAATGAATACCTTAAAGAAAATCGATAATATAGTCACAATAGTTATTCAAAATCACTGTAGAATGATAAAATTATAGAGAAGATGAGAGTAATTCTGAAATCGCAGATTTATTATCTATTTATATACAAATATCCAGACACTTTGTTACTGCATATTACCATTTAATATAAAATATTCATATTTAAAGCATCGTTTTAATTATATTAATTTCGTATTTAAATTGTTTTGGATACTAATTATTTTTCTGTGTATTATATCGAATCGCATTAGAAATAGTATCAGTATATAAACAATTAATTAGCTCAGTTTATGGATAAAAAAGCATTCTTTAAAATTATTATCTCTGTTTTATTGTTGGCTTGATGTTTTTATAACTCATAATCTAATCGATTAATATTTGGTTAATAAGTATTCATTTAAACTAGATGACCATATTTTCTGGGACATGGCGTTTTCGCAGCAGATTATTTGCATTTCATCAGCGATTAAATTTCTTTTTTTTTATTTCCAATAAATTATTAATTAAATTTCTAAATAACTCAGAATGAAAAACGAATTAAATGTTCAAAACCGGTGAAAATTTATTTTAATGAAAAGCAAAACTTCAAAAAGCAAATTAAAAGAAATATCGCAGACACCAATATTTATCTAAGAACTAGATTAAATCATTTGAAATAATATTAGAAATGAAAATTTATTAGATGTTTAAACACATAATTTTTTTAATAACATAAAAATTCTATTAATTTGATGTACTTTATTTCAATATTATATCAAGTAACCAAGAAACTTTTGACTTTTTTTCATAACGTACAATAACTCCTAGGATTGTTTCACTTGTTATCGAACAAAATTACGAGAATTCTAAGAATGTTTTAACCGTTATATTAGCATGTGTTTTACTTTAGTTATTGTCTGCAGTCCTAACCGTTCACTGTGAAACACAATGTATGCAATATGTGAGTGTTTACCTTATGAATTTAAACTTGTATTGTATTGTAAAGAAGAGTTAACACCACGAAAACTTCTTCTGTGTGTTTGGTAGACTTCGGAAAGAATCATTCACCATTAATATCTAAGCGCGTGTCAAACCCTCACAGCAAATATTTATAGCGAAGAACTTTAACCCTCTGAGCGCCCAATTATTTGATAATCGATGGTATTTGATAATTAATACTTTGCTGTCAGGTTAGAAAACTTAGCTTTTAAAATAAATGAGTCAATTTTTTGAATTTAATTATATCTCTGAAATTTTAATAATACTTTATCCATGATTGTTTAAGAAAATATACATATAAATACGAGCTATCCGCTTTTGAATTGAACATGAAAAACGGAAGAAGACGTTTGCGCCGCTCGAAGGGTTAAAGAAGTACCCGATGCATTTAAACAAAAATAGCTAGCAATGGTAAATCGTAAAAATAGTTTTATTTTTGAAAGATAACGCCCGACCACACGTTGCAGTAAAGACCGGAACAAATATTATGCATCTTGGATGGGAGATTTCCCCCATCATCCGTATTCACCAGACATATCTCCATCCGATTATCACCTAATTTTATCTTCGGTGCAACCATGTACATCGTGAAACAGTTTAACAATGAAGAAGATTTGAAGAGACAGGTGATGTCATTTTAAAAAGTAAAAATAATAATAGGCAGTTTTTTAAAATGGAATTTACACAGTAGTTTTTCGCTAGAAAATAGTTTCTGAATGAGAAAGTGGATATTTTAATGAATAAAATTATTTTACGTAAAAATACACGTGTTTTTCCAGTTTAAAAAGGAGAGAACTTTCTTAGTTACCTGATATGTAGATTCAAATTTTGGCATTTATGAGACGCTACTTTAATTGTGTACAGGATCACACAGTTTAATTGTTGTCATAGCTGTATATTACTACTTCTGATTTTTAAATAACCTATTTAAAGCAAAATATAAGGTTTACTAAATTTTATGTGTCATACAGAAAAGCAATGGATATTCACGGTAAAAAATTTCAATTTATTATGCAGGGTTGTTGAAGGGAAGCATTTGATTTTTGGAATGGGAAGTACTCTGCTAATAAGAGGAGAAAGGACAAGTGAGACATATCTAAAGGTCCTACATATAATGCCATTTAGTATCCTTAATGGCAATGTAGAAGTGTCAGGAAAGCGTGTTTGTTTGCTTATGATACATTTGTAAAAAATGGCGAGTTCGGTTTTCCAACGTTACGGAACTTCAGATATGTGTTCAACATGTAACTTTCTGACGAGGTCCACAATACAACTCTCGTGCACCAGATTTGCAAACCAATCTCCAAGAATAGTGTAACACGGTATTAACCTGTGTTCCTAAAAACTCCTGTCAGTTGATTGATACTATTTTCTGCACTTAACTGTTTAAATTCAGATGTTATATTAATTATTTCTATTTAACTAAAAATATTTTATAAACAATTAATAACATAGAGCTTCTTTAGACAATCTTATTCCGTATGATCGGACCACCCTGCATTATATAAATGTAGAAAAATGCAATATTTTAACTGAAACAAAGATAATTAAAATAAATTTTGTGTCAAATAACTAACAATTGATGTAATCACTAAAAATTTATATAAGACCCAAAATCAGTAATAATTCATATAAAGCATTAAAAATAAAAAAAGAAATTTCTTTACATTATTTTAAAGGATAAAGCATGACAAAAAGAAAAGAAGTACTGACTGCCTGTTCAAGTAGAACCTGATTCTGATCAATAGGCGATTAAAAATAAAGATGAAAATCTTTCAGTTTTTTAAAGAAACAAACGTGATACGAAGAAAAGAAAGGATACCCTGAATATGATTCTGAATAATAAAAAATTATAAATAAACTAGAAAATTCTTCAAATGCTGCTAAGAAACAAGTATGGCGCAAATTTTTGCTTATTATGGCAATCAGAAACAAATCATGACGTCAAGCAGCTAACATACTCGAAGTATAGAGTGCTTCATACTACGCAACTCAATCCTTTTCATTTTAGAAAAGGCCAGGACTCGACTACAAAAAATCTATATTAGTGAAATGAAATTAGATATTCCTATTTTTATAATATTTCCAAAAACTCAGGAAAGAGCACTAGCAAGCATTTTTGGTTTTATAGCAATTACAGTAAAATTATTTATTGAAAATTACAGCTTACTTTTCATAGAAAGTTTCTGCATATCTGCTCGATTACGTACATAGATTTTTGTTATGTGATCATGATGAAAAAAATATTATTCTTTGAAACTAAAAAGAAATATTGTCGTTAGACTTTAATCAATAGTATTTATTTTATCATGATTGAACATGATATGAATATTTCTTTTGCAAGTGATAAATGTCTTAAAGAAAGTTAAAATACCAGTGAAGCCTAAGAAGGTATACAGCTTAGTAATTCTGGATGTTTCCAATTTATATTTTTAAACGAATATTCAAAAATCTAAAAAAGGATGAAAAGCCCTCAGACAAGCTTTAATAGTAGGTAAAATATACGTAAATTAGTCTTTTATCCTTAAAAAAACAGAGCCAGTAAACGCTATGCAACTGCAGTAACGAAAATAATAGGGCACTTGATGCTACAAGATATTTTGCTGCGGCGAATGCTTGACTAAACATATCTATGGGTGCACTTCCATCAAAACTAACCTGGTTGGTATCTAGAAGTTTGAACATACGTGATTTCGTCACCAATCTGGCGGATTAAACACGTTTATGCATCATTAGCAATCTTGCTTTGGCAACTTGGTGCCGTTTTAATAAGAGTGTTATACAGCTTCTAGATTTTAACCAATCACTGATTACTGTCGACAGTAGGTATAGATCGACCAAATTATTTCCCAGAACGTCATCCCAAACGTTGACGCTAAAGTTTTGTTGCGCGCCATGTTGCTTTTATTTTCATTGATTTTAGACTCCCTCACTTGCCAGTTATGCACATGAGTCAGGCCAGCTTCAAAATATAGCTTACGTTTTGAAAAAAATTATATCGGAATGTCCATCTATGATACGGCCTTTTGGGTCACTGTCACAGCTACTCCTGATGCTGTCGTACGTTGAGTTTCCGACCACATATTCCTGTGTGAAAATAACTTCTGGTATGAATGGTCACCTTTTAAAGTTTATCTAAAGACATTTTACTTTACTTAAGAGTTGATAAAATATATGCAAAGGAGTCATTTTTACGTAAAAACAGCGGTCGTAAACGCTATGTCACTGCAGTAACGAAAATAGTAGGGTACTTGATACGACAAAATATTTTGCTGCGTCGAATGCTACCTAAACATAACTTTGGATGCACATCCATCAAAAATAACGGACTACTGCGGAGCAAGTTGGCAGTAGGTATGGATCGAGCAAATTATTTCTCATAACGTCATCCCAAACGTTCACGCTAAAGTATTGTTTCGAGCCATGTTGCTTTCTTATTCATGGGCCAAATTGCTCAGTCCCGGGTAATCTGGTTGCCTTTTTTTCTGGAAATTTTGCTTAGAGAGATTTTTAAAGAAAATGGTAGTCCACACTGGATCCTCTGCCCAAAAAATGAAATAAAAACGGACACCAAATTGAACTTGTGAATCTCCTGCATCTTAAGACACGGATCCTCATTGCTAAGTAATTATTTTTTTACCCTGTGATGGACATGGACGTTCATTCCTTTTCTTTCCTTTCCTGTTGATGTCGTACGTTGAGTCAGACTACATATTCCTGTGTGAAAAAAACTTTTTTATGGCTGGTCATCTTTTAAAATTTATCTAAAGATTTTACTCTCGATATATCATATAAAACTATTAAAACTCCACTGAAGCATTGAAAATATTTTAAATTGTGGTTAACTTATAAAACAGATGAGTTAATGGCAAAATTAAAAACAAAATTATTCATACGAATTACATGGCTCAATACTGTTTTTGTCTTTTTGTTATTGGCGCTCATGTTATACAAAAATGTTTTAGTTTTGTCTGATCAAGTACCATTCTTTTTAATTTCTTTTTCTTATTTCACATACTTCCAATGAGAAATGGAATATTTTCAAACAAACAGAGTCGCGATCTTTGTTTAGAGGTAAATAAATAATTTTAGTTTGCACATTTCGCATAAATTTTTTACAGCGAATTACAAAATATTATCTACAGAAAGCCTTTCTTCTATCGTTGTAAGATTGTAGACGGAAGCTTTAGAAGCTGGTGAGCTGACGTAAACAGGCCGCAGCATCAACAAATATGAAGCTAAAATGCTTCTTGTTACGTCAATCAATGCAGAATATTAGTTTCTACTGCATGTTTAGAATAGAGTTTTAGTGAATAATGTCGTCTGTGTTAGTGTAATTCAATGCCGTCTGTTAATGAATTCGTTAAGTATGAATTGTCTGAAAGAAACATTTATATGTTGTTATATTGTATTTATATATGTTTTATGACTGAAAAACTAAGATGAAATTTTAAACTCATTCGTTAAAAAGAGTTCCTTACTTTAGATGAAACTAGAGGACACGAATGAACTTGGAAGTCCTAGCACGAAGTGCTCAAATCAATAATATTTACGAAAATACTTTAAGACAAGTGAATGGAGACATTTCGTTTACTCAATCAAGAAAAGAGAAAAAGGCATCTTGTTACATAATGGAAACCAAACGACAATAATTTCCAACTATTCATTCTATCTATTTTATAAAATCATGTGAAAATTTTGAGAAGATATTTGGAAAGCTAGATTATAATCACCATTGATAGATGTTTTTTTTTAATTTCTCGAGTATATTATTCATGTGCATTGCAGAGTTTTAAAGGAAGGCGGCTGCTTGTCTGTACTAAAAGACTGTAACACGTCTGACAAACAAATGTTTAATTCATCTGTATGGCATACCTGTAATTTTTAAGAAATGTAAGGTGACGCTGAAAAAATGGAATTCAAATTTTCAGCCTATTAATCTCGAAAACGCAAAATTAGTTTTCGAATCTAAAAAAGATCTTTGAAATATATTCTGTAGACCTAAATAGCCAATCAATAATCTACGTAAGAAATTTTCTAAATGAAATAAATTAGTCTAAAGTTACTCAATCTCTTAAAATATCCCTGGTCATAGGTAAAATATGCTTTCCTTAAATCTGATAAATCGATTAAGCATAATTTATAAGTCAATGCGGACACATGTTTCTAAAAAATGCTTTTTTCCCAACTAAAAAAAATATTTTATAAGACTAAAGCGGTTATGATGCCTAAAAAAGAGCATTTCTTTTTTATATCACAGGAAACACGTTTGGAAAGTTACAGACCCACATTAAGGGTAATTAAGTCATAAGTAATTAGAAGCATAAAACTTTCTTAGAAAATTGTGTCTGAAGTTTCATTACGTTAAATTTGCAAGGCAAGTAGTTTTTTTTAAATCTTTTCTGAAGAACTTAAATATTTTTTATGAATTATTCTACTGTTAATAATTATTGTAAAATGAGGGATTTCATTGAGATCTATGTATTTTGAATCTCAATCAGGTAATTACATTATGTCTAAATAAGAAATGCAATTTCATCAAGAATATGATATTGTTCTGAAATGACAATATCTTTAATTTAAATTTTATAGGTATTAGCATACGTTTATGAGCAGAAAATTGTCCTTGCGATTTAACCTAGAGAAAAGAAATATAGTGTTTATAAAAGAGATTTACTTTCATTAGTTCTTCATAGAACGTTAAAATGATCGAAAAGGTGAGGATGTCTGATTCATTCTATCTTTGATATTGATTATGATTCTTTCATCTTGGTGTTTCCTTTAGTAAAAGTTTAGTTGTTAATATTATATCTCGAATCATTCAGCTGTTTAAAAAAACTCAGTTATCTGTTTTTTAGTCTACAATAATTATTTAAAACGATATAAAATACTATTTATAAAAAATAACATACTCTTTGTTTCCTAAAAAATATTTTTTACAGAACTTGCAATACTAAATATCCATTCATGTTTAATTTAAATTACATTTACTCTGCTCTAGTCATTTTAAACTATATCGCATATATTGCTTCAGAAATAAATGAAAATATCTGTAAACGTTGGACAATAAATTAAGAATCAGTCAACAATTTTCTCAAAAACTGAATTTACGAAAGGCACGTGATTTTTCTCTATTATCGTAACTCATACGATCCTGCTTCATATATTTCTGAAAAAAATTGAAAATTCCTACAAATTTTCCATACATGAAGCAAGTCTATCCCAACAACAGATAAAAATAGGTTTAAACTGTTTTTTTTTATTTAAAAAAATGTATATTATACACATTTGCAATATGCATCTATTCAGAATTTCAATTAATATTCGGTTATCATTTTCGGATTTAATTTTTTTAAACAAATATTTGCCCAAAAATAAGTTGAAAACAGATGCGTATATTACAATTGATTTGTTTGTTTTCTGAGCATCATAACTTTAAAAGGATATTTCTGTTCATATAATATTTGTATTAAAAATATGAAAATTTGATTGATGATATCACTGTTTCATTTTAGTATTGGGTTTCTATAGCAAGAGTTTCTAAATAGACCAGTGGCTTCGCGAGGAGTGTGGAAGAGGGGCATAGATGCGACAGTTGACAATCTCAGAGGGCCACAGTAGAGATAAACGTTAATGCGGATATGTCCATTTTTAAAGCAAAATATGGTGTTAGGGTTGGCATCATAATACCATGCCGAGGCCTCCATTCACACTTAATATGCCACTGAAAACGTCTGGGGTGAAAAAAATCAGAATATGCTCAGAGTTTCGGTTTTCCTTAATAAGTCACTCAAACAGATCAAGAAAATTCTATTAAGAATTATACTATATCATCTGTGTACTGAGCTAAAAGTGACCAAGTCAAAAGAAAAAGTAGTTGTTGTTTTGCTGCATCATTCCCCAACATGGAACTCTATGTCGGTGTGTGGGTGGGAGGTCCAGAATGATATGGCGTTCGTTTAATTGGAAAACGGGTTGAACCCCTGCTATGTCCCGTGACTGGGAAACCATATATCCAAATACTTTCTAACGAGATACACCCGTTGAAATTCTGCATTCATACTGAATACGTTTGTCTGTTCTAACAGGACAATGCGCGTCCACAAAAGTTTCGGGACACCACACTATGGTCTTATGAGCATTTATCTGAGTTTCGAGCTTTTCGTTACAACCTAAGCCCTCAAATTTGAATGGGGAAGAATATTGGGATACCCTGCAATCCTCTATCAAACAAAGAATTTCAAGACCTCCGAATACACAGGAATTGTCGAATGTGTCTCAAAACGTAAAATGTGGACTGCCTACAACATGCTTCCAGAAGGTCGTAGAATTTGTGCACAGTCGAATTTCTGCGGTTGTTTACTTTACACTACGACACACCCCTGACTCCAGAGATAAAAATCTCCGTTTTATAGTTTGTATGAGTGTGCGTAGAAATTTCATTGAACAAAGGGGAAAAAAGTTTGCACACTCTGTTTTAACATCTACGAAAAACATGTGAGAATTATGAAAACGTTGAAAAATGTGTATTTAAATATGAAAAGAAAGACTCGCGAAGCAAAAACTATTTTAAGACAGGTCCCATAAGTTCGTTGAACCTATATACTTGTAGGAAGACTGATTAGGGTCCTAGGAATTGAACCTCTAGAAGGTCTTAGCCCATAAGTCTGAGGTCTTGGTGAAGGAGAGAAATCTGGTCGGAGTCGGATGAACTGGTTGCGTCCGATGGCTGTTTTATGAGGTTTTCATTTTCATTGAGGAAAGATATGAGTTTAGCTATATTTATTCTTGATAGTTTATTTGAAAGTAATCTTTTCCACCAAAGTTGATTATTTTCTGCACTTGGTTTTGTAAAATGATAAGATAACGTCATGTGACAAGAAGTTGCGTATTGGAGAGGGTCTCATTTTTCCCCGCATGCGCGGATATCTGAATGATGAAGCTGGAATCTATAGAGATAGCTGGGAAAAGGACCGTGGCCTGTAGCAAAGGGAATGGATTCTCTTGACCATGAAGCTGGGGTTAGAGTGACTTTAGGGAGAATATTAAAAATTGCTCTCCCAGCGTCGCCTGAATCCCAGTATTGTTGTCATTTATTGAGAGAGAGGTTCCTAAGCATTTTTTCAGATGACGTTTGGGGCCTGAAGATGGAGGTGAGTCCCTTCTTTAGTAGCTTGTTTGACTAGACTGTCTGCTGCCTCGTTACCGAAAAAAACCAACATGCGCCTTAATCCAGTTAAGTTGTATTGATGGGTTCTGAAGGAGGGCTTGTTGTGTTTCTTGTATTAGTGGGTTAGAACTTTTGAAGGAAGAAATTGCTCTAAATGCCGACTCGCTCTCACTCCAGATTGATGTTGATATTCCCTTAGAATTATCCCAATTTGTAGCCTCTTTTAGTGCTAAGGTTTCAGCTTGAAATGCGGTATTATGTGGGCTTAGCTTTACCGTCCACTGATGAACTTGGACGTTGTTCTTAATGACACAAAAAGCGCAACCTGTTTCACCTTCTAGATGTGAACCGTTTGTGTAAATAGCCTCAGCTGGGGGATGCGGGTCAGAGACTATTGAGACCTCATCCTCTGAATCAAAATTAGCTGGATGAATGATAAGAGGAGGATTTGGTTGTTGAAAATCCTGGTATGAAAAGCTTGAGCCTTCCCAATTACAATCTATGCGAAGGCGACCTACTCTAACGAGAATGGACTCCATTTGAACTTTGATATGTAGGGGAGTAATGCCTTCGATCACTTGTAGAGCTGTTGTTGGAATTTTAGAATGTGCTGCAGTGATGTTATGAAGGAATCTTCTCTGTATAGAATTGTGAAGTCTGTTGCCATGCCGGTGCTCCATAAAGTAAGATTATTTCTTTAACTGTAAAATAAACTTTCCTTCTGATATTTTTATTCAGACCCCAGCTTGACGCGGCGATACTTTTTACTTTTTGATAAAGGTTTAGCGTTTTATTTTTTAACTCGGACAGGCAAAATTTAGTTTATCGTCAGTAAAGATCCCTAGATATTTGATGCTTGATTTCTTTTTGAGAAGATTACCTTCCCATCTTATGCCTGCTGACCAGCGAAGACCGTTTCTATTTTTGTTAAAATGCATGTAATTTGATTTAACTGCTGAAAATTTCAGATTAGGTTCTGCAGTCCAGGATTTAACTTGATTTAGGACTTCATATGTAAGGGATTTAACTTTAGCCTTTTTTTGTGCTTATATAAGAAAGATGAAGTCATCTGAGAAGGCTTGCAGGGCCAGGATTGAGTTAACACTTCATTCGCCACGAGATTCCAAAATACCCGACCAGTGCATGAGCCCTGTTTGTAACCCCGATGTTGTGGGATGTAGCTGGTCCTTGAGGAGTGTTTGAAGCTACATGCCTGCCTGAAAGTAGATTTATTAACGTTTATTTTGTATTGGAGTGGAAATTAATATTTTTTAGACTGTTTTTGATTGAATTATATTCCAAGCGGTCAAAATCACCTTTTATGTCCAGTGAGATCACCAATGCTTGTTGTTTTGTTGATCTTGAGGTTCCTATTTAATCTATGAAGACAACTATTGCTTCTTAGGATGATTTATGTACTGTGAAGCCATATTGTTTGCCGCGTGCAGGTTAATAGTCCTAAGATGAAAGTTAAGACGTTCTAGCAATAATTTTTCTAATATTTTACCCAACGTTAATAAAAGTGACAAGGATGGTTATGACTTTGGTTTCCCTTTTTTTTAATAGGACAATTATGGACAACTTATACGGGATACCATATGGATCTGTTTAGTTGGTGCAAAAGTCCCTAAATGCTGATCTTTTAGCTCTTAGAGATAACTTTTTAAAACAAGCATTTTTATTTGCGAATTTCTGTTGATAATTCAGTTGCTGAGTTCCCGATGCTTTAGATGCTCTTCTCTGGATAGCTCTAAGCTCTTTCTTCTTAATGTCAAAATCTTGGGCCCACTAATTGATGTTAAAATTCTTTTTTATTTTTTTGTCTTGTAAGAACGTTTATCAGCCTAGAAGATTGACGTTTGGAAGTTCGATGTCACCTTGTCAAGATCTTCTTTTGATTTACAGAAGTTAATTTCTTGTTGGATGGAGTGAACTTTGGGTTTAAAGTTTTGAATGAATTTATTGCGACCCCCATAGGCCGTTTTAAACCTAGTATATGAGTGAGATTGCACTTTAATGTTAAGTTGAATTTTGATAAAATTATGGTCACTGAAATTAACATCTCCAAGAACTTCCCAGGATGTTGAATTCGAAAGAAGTTGGCCAATTGAAAGCGCGAGGTCAGGTCAGCCTTTAGCGTTGCGTTGTTGAAAGGTTTGGCCTGCATCTTTAACATTAAGGAGGTGAAGATTGGTGCTGGATATGAAGTCCTCCATTGCATTGACTGGAAGGCTATCATTCGGAAAACCCCAAAAGGGTGCTGTGAGCATTCATGTCGGCTCCAATGAACACTGAGCCAGTGAAGTAATTAATTGCGATATATCTTGAATTGTGTGTGTGTCCTTTATATCAGAGTAGGGAGAAGAATACCCTGAGATGATCGAAAGTGGGCCAATAGATGTTTGTCTTTTTATCGCCATTGCATTTTCTTTTATACCTAGAGAAATTGGAGTATTGGCTGAGGGCAAGGAGATTATGCCTGCCTTGCCGTTTGCTGAAATCCATTTATTCCAAGACTTTTGAATACCTAGAATTGTGCCATCTTTCGAATAAGGTTCTTGTACTATGACAAGATATATTTTATGAGTCTTGGCTTCTATTGGGAGATTTGCTGTGGCAACCTTGCCCTTGCCAAGGTTTATTTGAAGGATTGTTGATGGGTCAGGAGAAAAAGAGGAGCAGGACCATGGAGAATTGATGCTGTTGAGCAATGAGAATTGGGAGATATTTAAATTTTGATTTTGGCTATGAGAAAGAATTTGGCTTGGAGTTAGGGATCGAGATTGATGTTGGCATTGAAGTAGAAAATTGTCGGTTGTATCCATTTATCTCTGCCTGTTAATAAATCGTATTCTAGGATATTGACTTTATTTTGACTGCGTATTGAACCTATAAGTGTTAGATATGTGTATCAGTTTTTCTGGCAATTGACAGTATATTTTATAAATCCCAATTCTTGAGCGTCCCTTCAAATACTTCAGTAGCACTTTCGAAAATAATCAATATCATGTCATTTATTAGAAATTAATGTTTGTTATTTCCAAAATTTTTTTGTAAATTTATTAAAATAATTTTATAAGTTTATTATAATGAATTATAATCTATTAAGATGAAGCTAAATCATTTTGCAATAGTTAAAAAATCAACACTGGATTTATAGCCCTAAAGTAATTTATGATGTCTTATTCAGCTAAAATGCTCACCTTGTACAGATTTCTTTTTTTCTAGTTCCTTTCTTATCTATAATATTTGAATACATAAATTTGTTATATAATCTGATAATGGATATGGACTCGATGAACATTTTATCTAATTAATCTTTTGAATCTCAAAAATTAAAATAATTAATTATGTAGTTAATATCTAATTATGTTTAACAAAGCATTAGTTAGGAATACATCCTCCCAAATAGAATAAGAACTCGAACATGTTTAAAATTGGTTGTATTTAGTGTCCAAAATTTCATTTGTAATTTCCCTTATGACTTGATATTTACATTTAGCACAAAATATTCGTCAGAGAAACAGCGGCATTATCACTTTCAATGCATAACGGAGAATTCAATATGGTCATTCAGCTAACAGAAAGTTACAAATTGCAAATTTTGTCTAAATCCCTTCGCTGTTAGAATTCCTCATTAACTTCGTGTTATTGTGCTACGCCTCAGCAAGACTGTGGTCTACAGACAGATGTCTTCTATTCATGGTGAAATTTTGAAATTTTTGATGAAAAGCACCAGTCTCTTATCAAGACGAGAATCTTGTGTTGTTTTCGAAATTCTAAGACTCATTATTTTGCTCGACAACAGATAAAGCTTTTGACATGTAAATTGCATTGTATCTATTAATCATTTTGCATTATGTATTCTTTCATGAACCTCATATCTCTAGGCTCTTTGAATCAACTTGCGACTTAACTTGGGGAAAGATTGTTGTTCTCATTCTTGCCACGACATGTAATATAATGTATTAAGTTAATCCAAAATTAGCATGTGTTAATACATTTTCCCATGTTATTTGCTAAGTGAGAGATAAATCTGTCTATTTAATGAAACTTTTTCGAAATATTTTTTTCTCCTCATACTCATTACTTGTTAAAGAATAAAGGATTAATGTGAAAGAAGTAAAAATTCTTGAGTAAATCAGTAATTACATATTAGAACAAATAAATTTAAATAGGAAGTTGTAACGAAACTGTCATTTTACCTATGAAAAAAAGATAAAATTCCCATCAAGCGTTAATTAGTACTTGAAACTGCTTTATACTTTAAAAATGCAACATATGAATGAAAATCTAAAAACTATACTAAAGCATATGAATATTTTAAAATGAAGATTGTAAAGGAGTTCCCTAACCTTTATATTTTCTTTAAAATTCATATCGATTGTCTTTTATTTATACGTATGAGAAGTAAGCAATTTATAACGGACAGGTTATTTAAGTAAAATTTGGCTCAAATGCAAATATTAATATTTTAAAAGGGTTACAATTTAAAATCAGAACTGCTACGATACAAAGGCAAACATAATGAAATGCATAAGGCAAGGTTGCTGAATTCTGACCACTTGGACACTTTCTGAAGTACAGTGATGCTTAAGTAATTTTCATAAAAAACAGTAGTATAATTTTTTGTACTTAATTTATCTTCAAAATAATGTAATTAACCTTTTTTCTGAAATAGACTTTAAAGTAGAAAAAATAGCTTTAAAATAACGTTAACGGTCCAGTTGAGGAAACTAGCTCAGATTGGACCATTTTGTTCCCAAATTGGGGCACTGGTTTCTTTAAGTATAATTAATTCAAAATTATTTTTTAATTCTCATATTCACACCAGCGCACAGTGTATGATTAAAAGTATCACATTTAATGCACTTATTAGTTCTTCTCCATTTATTCCTTCACATATGGGACAAAATTGCATAACCCTAATATTTGTTACTTTTCAACAAATATTTGATGTCTTTAATGTCCTTTTATTATTTTTTTGGCTTGTTCCACTTGCAGTTTACGAGGACTACTTTTGGTTATAACTGTTTTCAGGGTTTTTCCTCTATTTCAAGAGAGTAGTCCCATGGATTTAGACATTCCAAGTTAGGCAACTGTTTATGGCCCAATCTAAGTATTTTTTAGACAAAATCAATTCCCCCAACCTTATCTTTAAACTATTTTTTTTAGAAAAATTACCTTGGTAAATTGTAACCATTTAAATTTCCTTTATTAGGATGTAATAATATATTTTGCCTCTTACTTCAAAACAGCGGAAAGACTACTCCTTCTTTTAAAATATTTAATTTATGATAACTAAATCTAAATACTTGTTCTTTGACTGTAACCATGTAGCGTAGTTATCTTAAAAAATTATTTCATGCACCATATTCGGAGCGTTACAGCATAACTTGCCTATTATCTAACAAATATTTCATAGAATTGAAGTTATGATCCTGGTCCAATCTAGGAACTGTTCCAAATTCGGCAACTATCCCCTGTATTAAACTACTCATTTTTTATTATATGTTGTGCAACAATAAATACCAAAATATAGAATATTAGAAATATCGCAATTTGATTCATATACAAGTTCACTCTATGAGCTGAAATTGTATCTAAAGATTATGCAAGCTTTTAACATTTTATTCTTTAAATATTAAAATCAAAATAGAAATCATTTGTATATGTAGATTATGCAAGCTTTTAATATTTTATTCTTTAAATGTAAAATCAAAACTGAAATAATTTATCAAATATTATAATGTTTCTGGAAATAACTATCTTCTTTTCTTAATATTTAGTTCTCTAATTTTTTTACTGTTTTCTTCTAGAGATCATTAAAGTTTGATCTGAAATACTAGATTGATGTCACAATATGAGCAACTTTTGATGGTTTTATATCTCAAAAGGTATATACTTATACTTTAAACAAAGCATAAGTATATCTTTATCAGCTGATATCTGCATATTGCTCTAAACTAGGCTCATCTCCATAATGCAGAACAAGCATTTTGAGATTGCTTGTCGGGCTTGTTTGGTAAATGAACAAGCGTAAGACACGGTTTGAAAATGTCAGGACATCGGGAATGCCTGAGAGGTTCAAGATCTCTTACGGCCAGATCTGGAACGCATTGTCCTGTCTAGATTGCTCTGACAATATCCAGAAGTTGCTGATGATCTTTACTAAAAGCAGTTTTATTTATATTGATTTTATCTAACTCACACACACAATTGCTTCGAAATTTATAATGGGCAATTTCTGGCAATCAGCTGTTTGAATGTTTTCCCAGAAAATGACGCTAGTCCCGCCGTTTCTCCGTCCAAATATTCAAATAAATGTTTGAACGGTAGCTCGTTGAAGTAAAGTAAACACATGAACCACTGCAGCGGGCGCTGAATTTTGAACTCTATGTTATGGATAACACCATTTTTCCATCCTGTGTTTGTTTTCTGTACCTTTAAAACCAATAACCTCCAGTTCATTAATTTCAACATCATTATCTTCCAGGTACTTAAGAATGCACTTGGCTACATCACTACAGGTTCAACTTGCTGGTGTGACGTGAAAATCTTCATTTTTCATCTAAACTCTGAAACTTTGGGAGTTTGAGCGAACTCAAAATGTAGTGCATGGTTTTTAAATATAATTTTTCAGACATCAGGCAACTAAAATACAGTTCTTAGAAGCTACAAGAAACAAAAACTTGTAGCCTGTAAAATTTTAGCGCAGAGTTAAAAATTGCTGTTTTCTGTCATTTTTTCCAAACTCCGGGCTCTTTTCGCGAACTGAATATTAAAAGCATAATTTTTCCCGTATTTTCCCTTTTATTAGCATGGTAATACACAACATTTGCGCCCTATTTGAATTCTATACTCGAAAAATAATTTTTTTCCAATTTGGGAAACCGGTGGTCCAATCTAGGAAATCAGTTTCTTGACTGAATCGTTGATAGAATTTTTTAAGCTATTTTTCACTACTTTAAAGTGGATTTCATAAAAAGTTAATTGCAGTGTTCTGAAGATAAATGAACTACAAAAAAAATTACTACTTGATTCTGATAAAAATTACTTATCTGTTACTGAACGTTAAAATATGTCCAGGTGGTCCAAATTCGGCAACCTTCATATACATTTATGCGTTTCTGACATCCATATTTATTTTCAACTCTACTTGAGAGCAACATATTTGAACCACATTTTAATTATTTATAGACACTTTCAGAATTTTGTACATCACATCTATTATGATTTTATAGTTGTTATTCCCATAACTGAATTTCTCTGAAAAAGCATAAATAGCAAAAATTACGCGAAACTCGCACTAGAACGCAAAGTAAAGATTTCTGGCTGGTGCAACACGTCTTACGTTGGGTTTTTTCGGCATAAAATCATTTATCAAAAGTAAGTCACAAATTAGATTTCAGCACTTTAGAAAGCTTTTACGTGCTTGTTTTTTCGCAGCTGCTACAGACATAGTGATATATTTGAAGAGAGGACCAAATTTTCTCTCATTTTTTTTTACTAGTGAATTTTTTTTATATGGGTGTTTTGTAAAAGCTGTAATTTTGAACCAAATCCTTGCATGAAGAGGGTAGTTTTGTTGTGTATGTTGCATTAAGGGCAGTTGAATTTTCTCAGAAGTGAAATATTTTATATTTTATTGATATATAGAAATTTCGTGATTATTAATTTTAAAGGCTTTCATATGCAAATAAAGTAAAAAAATCAAAGGTTTTTAACTAAAAAATAGAACATTATCGAATACTGATAAAATAAATAATTAAATTTTATATATTTCGGGTATTGCCTTGCTATAGTTTTTTGAGTACAAAATGGAAACTGAATTGTCGATAACTTGGTTCATTAATAATTTTCCAAATGAGATTTTTCTCATAATGTAATGTAATGTGTAAATTTTATATATCTCAGAGCAAATTAGTATTCTTTACTATTTTTTAAATTTAGAGGTTATTTAAAGAAATGAAGCAAAATTTCAGAAAAAATATTCTTTAATTCAATTAGGCTTTAGGTGAGATACATTGTAAACAATAATCTGCCTTTAGAAAGGCATTTCGTAAAGAATTCTCTAGGAAACCTTAATATATTCACATGACAGTTTAGAATTTTATATCATACTTAATGTACATAAATGTTTGAATTGCATATACTTACTAAATGATAATATCAATAATAAATCAATTAACTAAAATATCGCTATAGGAAATGGCAATTACATAGTTGTTAAGTCCACCATACATACTTCTATGAAAATAGCAGAAACTTAGTATTCAGAATGTTTGATGATGTATTTTATAAATGAGATATTTCGAAATATCTTTTGCTCGAAAGTTGATCAAATTTCATCAATTATAGTGATTTATTTCTGTTATATAAATCTATTTGGAATCAACTTCATTTTAAGAAGCTATTTCAGGAAGCATCAATTTTAATATAAGGGCAAAACGGGTAAGACGACGAAGAGGGTAAGATGACAAATTGGATTTTTCTCGAAAATTACCATAGACGAATGCCCCCGATTCTGCATCATCAGAGACCCATAGCGACCAGCTACCCGTGTCAAACCAAAAGGTTCCACCCCGTTATTAGTTTAAAACACAGTACACGGTAAAGTGTTTTTGTGTTGTTCCTACACATTTTTTAGTTGCTGCTTGGTAAGGAATAGCGTTCACGGAGTTAATATTTTTGATTTATATATGTGATATTCGTAAATAGCTAATCGAAACGTGTTCAATGAAGTATTATTTTAATTTTTTCTGATGATCTGATATCCCTCAATGTTTTTTTAAATGAAAGGGTGAAGTAGGGTAATATCACGAATTGGGTGGAGGGTAAGATGACCAATCCCTCCACGCTAATTCATGAGCTCGTCGTGTTACCTGACTGCTATTTGCTCTTGATGAACCTCACTGGAACTCCAGTGAAAAATGAGCATCTCATTAAAAAAAAGAAAGAGGAAAAGAAGATAAACGAATGATGAGACACTTGAAGAAGGCTGAAGTTAATAAGACTAAACACAGTAAACGTGCTAAAAATTCTACAGAGAAGAAGAAAGTAGCTAAGAAACATCTCGATATCAAGACTCAACTCATTCATTTGAAAAAAATTTCCTTACGTTGACGCTGAAGACAATCCGAACCCACAGTATCTCGATAATGAAGAATGCATCATTTGCAATGAGCAAGAAAAAACGGAATTAGTATTCCACTGTTTTAAGTGAAAACTCTGGCCTCATTCCACCTGCCCTGTCTGGGACAAAATCGAAGCCCATGGCGATGCGATTTTTATAATTCATTTCATTTCTTAAGGTTTGAATCTAAAATACCGACTGACAATATTTCATTTGTTTTATGCTGTTACTTTAGTCCGATTATGTTCTATTTTTCCTGTTATGTGCAATTTTCTGTGTTCAACAGTTTAAAATAGTTTTTGATATCATATTATGTTAAATTAAATTTTTATCTCAGTTCGTCATCTTACACGACATTGTTCGTAAAATGACTTTTATATTTAGAATGAAATTCTGGTGTCTCAGATTTGAAAAAAAAAAAAAACTTTAAAAAAATATCATTTTCAAGTAAAGAGTTACAAGAAGATTATGCCGAAACAATAATCCTCCTTCAACGAATATTGTAGTAAAAAAAAATCCCAAAGCTTAAGGTCGCCATATTTCCCGACTTTCCACTATATGTATTGTTTTTCATGAAATATATGTCATTATGTTTACTATGTAGACGTGGTAAAATTCTTTTGCGAACTACAGATACTTTTTCAAAGCCAATGGTTAGAAAGCTGATTTTTGTAAAGCATATTTGGTTTGTCTATAGGCCATAAAAAGATTTCGGAACAGTTTTCATTTAGTGATTAAAAAAATATATATAACTAAGTAATGAAGGAAGATTAGGAAAAAAAATCCATGTATAAATGGATTGTAAGAAAGTAAAGGTTGCAATCAATTTCTACTGTGTATTCAGAAATAAATTTTTCTTTAGTTTTTACTGTTCTTATCCTTTTGGTATAATTCCCGATGAACACAAAAAATACACTGCAGTTATTTGACTTGAAACGTATTATACACTTCACGCGATATCCTAAGACTATCCAATCAATTTTAATATTTTCTTTGTTTAATTCTTTCTTCCGTAACGATAAAATTACCATCCTTACACAAGGAGTTTCGTGTTGAATAAAATATTCATCACTCGTTAATTAATAATAAGCCTGCATTGTGACTACTCACTGAAAAGTGAGTACACGCCTTTGTAGTTGCACGGCAAAGAGAATACTAATGCAACCTAAACGAATTTTTGTTGGAAAGATAAGTTTAAAGTTCTGCTTGCATCGCTCAACTGATTAAGTATTAAATTGCGTAGAAAGGTCCATTAACATATTTTTAAAAGAAAAGATTCTTCACTGATAGCTTTTTATGAAGAAATAAGATAGCTGTACTGAAATGTGCTAATTCTTTTCTTTTAAATTCTATTTGTTTGAAAACGTTGCTAGCTTTCCGTTTCCAATCAATGGTACTCCAAGACAGAATCGGATCTTTCCGAAGCTTTAGCTGTGAAAGAAAGCCACAAATCTTTTTTTATGGTTTGTCTTTAGAAATTCCCTTTTCGTATGATAAGAAATGGGAGAAAGACTGTAACGAATCAGGAATACCAATTACTGAAAGTAATGTATTTAGAGAAATGAGAAGAAACAGGTTTCACCTAAATACAGGGTGATTCTACGGTCGTGGGACAAACTTCGAAGGGTGGAAAGCCATACGGTAAGCTTCCAAAATTACATAGTAACATGGAACATGGGTGCACAAACACCATCTGCAGGCAGCAGATGACTTTTAAAATAATACAACGCTGGCTACAACTGCGGACGCTTTTTGAAATATGCGCATTTTTTTAAATATCTATTTGAACGTCGGCCATATAAATTTGAGTTAAAACCTATTGGTTTTAACTCACAATTTGAAATTACAGATTTGGTCACGGGGGCATTTAGGGGACCGACCAGAAATTGAATAAGACGAAAAAGGATTTTAGCTCACCCTGTTTCACAGAAAAGTGATAATGGTTTGCAACTTTCATCAATTCTTTTGTGTAATGTGCGCAATATTTAAGTGCATTTTCGTAAAAATGGCATGAATATTTGAGAAACTATAAAGGTTTATTTAAAAAATCCCAAATTTTTCCGAATAATTGTTTGCTTATAACTTGCAGAGTTTTCAACTAAATTGTATGAAACTCACAGAATACCTGAGAATATGTCAGAGATGCATTGTGTTAAAATGTGGTCCAAATACTTTTAATATTAGAGAAGGTATAAACATTCGTAGTAAATATATTTTTACTGCGCATGCGTGTTATTTTTCTTTCGCAACTTTAGAGCTAAATATATAGCGCAATTTATATAAAAAATTCAGTTCAATACCCTTAAGATTTAGAAAGATATCGGTATTTTGGCCAGCTCTGTTTTATTTTAAATGCTACCTGCGTCCTCCAAATAGCGTTTACGCATCCTTGTTCCTATGTGATTTTGGATGCTGATCGTAAGCCTCATCACCCTTCGAGGTTTCCCCGACGACCGTAGAATCACCCTGCATATCTTCTGCTGTCACCATCATGACTAGTGGTGCCATATTTTGGAAATAATCTTTATGAAGTCCAACATGGTTAATTCGAAACGAACAGAATCACACTAAAAATACTGTTCATAAAAACACTCGAAATACTGTTTATCGAAACACACGGATGAAATGTAATTTGCCATTTCAGAATGAATAACTAAGCTGTCGTGAATATTTGTCGCATATTTTATGAACTGGATTGACCTGATGTTCGGTATGCAAACATAAATTGTTTGAAAAAACGGTTGCAAAATTTATAGTTTTATGATACTTCTCAACTTTTAAGGAAATAACACATTCTTCGAAGAGTTTTACCACTTGCCTGAACCCAGATAGCAATTTTAGTTTGCAGCAAAGTTGCAGCAATCTTGCTCTGCAAATCTGATAGCTTGCAACAAATTTGACATGACAAGAGTGCAAGCTTGAAACAAGTTTGCAGCACGTTAACGCAAGTTTCGAAGTCACCACGCGTCAAATTTCTCACGTCAAACTCATTGCAAACTACAGCAAAAACAGAGTACGAACACAACCTCGGATTAGAACTCGCGACCCACCGTTTCCTAACCTGACGCTCTAAATCATTCGGCCAGATAAACTCAAAGAGGAGAAGATAGATTGCGCTAATATCGTTCATCTATACGATTTATTTTAAACTGTTTTCTTAATTTCATTAATTTTTTAAAATTTTGAGTTGAGAATATGATTTGAAGTCAAAGAGAGAGCGATATTCGCTAATAACTACATTTTGCTAGTAGAATAAATTATAAAATTAGAGTTCAAAAGTAATTACTTTTAAAAAGGGACAAAATATATAAGTTATTATTTTTCAACAAACATTGACTGTTTTTAAGGTTTATTTTTGTTTATAAACGTTAAAATTTCAACATTATGAAAAAGGCGATAAAGTTTTCTTTAAAGTGCGAGTTCTATATTTAATAAAAAGATGGAAAATGCTTCAAAATTTTTTTATAAAAAAGTTAGTTTTTTCACAAATAATCATTGATTTATTGAATTAATAAAAAGAAGGACGGTCTAGGAAATGCTATTAAAAATCGGATGTTTTTTAAAACAAAGAAAGATTATCTCTTAGTGTGCTAACATCTTTGCAGCAAACTTGTTTTGCAATCGTGATGTGAACTTGTCACTACACCTTCACAGCAAACTTGCATTGCAAGAAGGGGTGGCGCTAGTTGTCTATTTTCGCCCAACACGCCGATAGCAAACATGTGGCAAACTTGTTTTTCAAGCGTGGGTGGCGATTCTGCCTAGTTATTTTGCAGCAGTCGCTACAACAACGACTCGTCAAATTTGCCATGACAAGATAATATCAAGTAAAAATCAAACTTGCTGCAAATGTACGTGCTATCTGGGAAGAATGTTTTTTTTCAAAGATCGTCAAGTTATAATAGAAAAAGGCGAAATAATGTATGTTAATAAAGGTGTAATAATGTTCTGTTCCGTTTAACTTAATTAACTTAAAGACAACAATGGGTCATCCTACTTTTCTAGCCATGGATACTGTAAGAAAATAGAAGAGGAAAAACCAACGGATTGCAAAGTGGATTGGTAACAGGTAATATCTGCATTTTACTAGTTTCTCTGCTTCAAAAATTCGCCAATACAACAATGTAGTCATCTCTCTTTTACTTGATTCAAAAATGGCTATCTCTTGGTTCAACATTTCGAAAATTTCCTCTTCTATCAGTTCCACCATCATCAATTAATCTAAGGTTAATTTTACTTCGATAACACTCTCTTTGTTCCATGTGAAAATTTTGCAACAGTTTTTTAAATGAAAGTAAGGATTGCACTTCACTGCAATTATGGAACTTTATCGAAATGGTCTACAGGAAACTTTTTATTTGCTGTTGTCGATTGCCTTTCATTTGCTTCTCAAGTCCAGGATCTGATCGATCAAAACGTTGCTTTTCACAAGAATAGGATTAAGTGATACAAAATGACTGTAGACTCGTCCCTCAACAGTAACACTATTAGGATCTGAACCGAAATAATGCCATTCAAACGCAAATGATATCAAAACCATCCTACTGTTTAGCTTAAGGTTGTGTTTCACTGTATTGAGGGCCCGATGCTGTTAACTCTTTAAACTGGTCAGACTATGAATGTTTGCAATACGACCATTCCTTTCCATCTGCAAAGTTTTTTATGGTAATGGCTTCAATCAACTGAAAAGTGAAAAACCTTATTATTCTGGCAAATATTATCCAAATATCCCACAACATGAACTTCGGTATGTCCTGATATGACCTACTAGAGTGGAGATGCACATTATATTGCCACTGTTGGCTCTATTTTATCAAGTTTGGGATTCGACTTGGAATGTTCTTCCATGAAAACACCAAAATCATAACAATAGTTGAATGGTTTGTACTTTTTATCTGAAGAAATACTTTTCGATTTATTTTTCTAAAATTTATATAAATGTCTCTTAAGGCCGTATTCACCAAACTTGATTGATCCAGTATTAAATAGCGAATCAGCAAATCCGAGAATCAATGCTAACACTGGATCAAAATCCTTCGGTATTCTCCATCAAAGGATTACGTGATCCATGGCTTAACTGGAAGAAAAATGTAAGCTACGTTTTGATTGGTCGATGAACGAACCTCGCCGAAGTTTTTCGTTCCGCTTCAATCATTCAATCAATCGATGACAGAGAAATAATATAAACATTATCTCGTATGTTTTGATCAACTAACGCCGTAATTTGATTCTGTCGTTTTATTCTTGTTGTTGCAATAATTATGGATCGTTAAGGGAAGAATTTTACAGAAATTGAAACTGAGGCTTTTCTCCTCTCCTTAGATAAATTGAAATAGGTAAATGAAAATAAAAAACCAGATGCAACAACTAATAAAGACAGGGCAAGCGCCTGGACGGAATTAACTGCCATGTTCAACAGTTTTTCCCGGATCGGAAATGCGAAGCAATTGATTACGTACTATAAAAATCTGAAAAGGAAGGGCAATAAAAATCAATCTAATAGGAGATTTCAGATTTCCAAGACTGGATTCGCCTGTATCTTTATTTGAACGATAACACGATCGAAAGGCTACATTGTTCATACAGTCCAAATCATTTGCTCTATATGGATGCACAGATCTTTTCCTTCTTTCGATTATTTCTAAAATTTATAAACTTTCAATATCGTCTAAATACGATAATCCATCGTCTACCATGTTTGTTTTGATAGAAGGTAGAAGAGAAGTGTGCATGCGTAAAACGAAAATCCGCGGATTATCACTGTTAATCCTCTGATTTCTGAGGATCAAAAACAGGGTGTTAAAATAGACGGTGATCTCGGGATTTTCGTTCGAGAATACGGATTTTTATATGACCAAGGGATTAACACTGATTCGAGGCTTAATCCGAGTGTTAAAGAGTTGGTGAATACGGGCCTAACAGTGCCACGCGTTTCTAAGGCCCTTATGGCAGTTAATTCCTCCCAGGCTCTTGTCTTGTCTTTATTAGTTGTTGCATCTGTTTTTTTATTTTCAATTACCAATTTCAATTTATCTAAGGAGAGGAAGAAAGCCTCGGCTTCAATTTCTGTAAAATTCTTCCTTTTACGATCCATAATTATTGCAACAACAAGAATAAAACTACAGAATCAAATTACGGCGTTACTTGATCAAAACACACGAGATAATGTTTATATTATGCCTCTGTCATCGATTGAAGCGGAACGAAAAACTTCGACGAGGTTCGTTCATTGACCAATTAAAACGTAGCTTACATTCTTCTTCCAGTTAAGCCATGAATCAAGTAATCCGTTGATGGAGAATACCGAAGGATTCTGATACAGTGTTAGAATTGATTCTCGGATTTGATGATTCGCGATTTAATTCTGGATCAATCAAGTTTGGCGAATACGGCCCTTAGCTGCGTGGTTGGCTTGCTATGATGCATGCGCTTAGTAAAGTTCGACTCTCCTGAGTTGAGCTGTTTTTATGATATGGACGTCGATCAGCAACGTTTTTCTCCTTAATGACTCCTTGGGTGAAGACGAATTTTCTTTCCGTAAACTTAACATACAAAATTTGATGAGACCTGGAAGTTCACTGAATGTGCAAAATGTATTTTTTTTAAATATTTTATGGCGGTGTAGAGGGTATCACTTTTCTAACGATACCAAAATCCTCGACAGAAGTTGGGGAAAAGGGGTCAAAGAGTGATTCGAAAAAGTATGAAGGCCTTTTCATATTAAATTTTTATAAAAAGATTTTTAAATATAATTTTATACATTATTTTTTATCGTTTTGCTCAGATTTAAGCCATTTTCACTGTTTCTACAAATATTTATAAAATTTTTCTTTGACTCTATTGTTATAGACTGCGATATGAATTGCGATTTTCTTTTGGATAAGCAGATACTGAATCTTTAGATAAAACGTTATTGATAGGTACTACAGATTCTATACAGTTTAGATTTTCTTCTATGGGAATATATTAAAATCTCTCGGTACAAAGATTTATATTTTATTTTGAAATTTAGAATATTTGCACATATGGCGGAAGAGATAGGAAATTAAAATAGACGTTGTTTTAAACACGCTTTGGAATTAAGGCAACAAGGGACCTTCAAACTATTTTTTTTAAAATTGAGAACTAATCAATTCGAAATTTTGCAGACATTAATAAGAATGCTATATAAGACAACACAAAAAAATTCCACAGCAATATAATTATTTATTTCTGAGTTATAGGTATAAAAGCAACTTGTAATAACAATTAATGGTTTGTATGATAAATGTTCCATGCGCTCCAAAATTACTCGAAATCACTTTATTTTTTTATTAATTAAAATCCCCTTTTCAAACAAAAATTGGGATTACTTTTTATGTTTCAGAAAGGAGTTTCAAAATGAATATACTAAGTTTATTTAACTTCGAAAGTATAATCAAAGTTACGTCTAATAACCCAATTAAAATTGATGAAATAAATTTATCAGGAATGAAGTTGTAAGCACCGTACATTTTAATATCATTCACAAAAGATACTAATAATTTTTAGAATATTTTGTTGAATTTTTATAACGTATTATCTGTGAGTTTTCTTTGCATGACTTAATTATTTCAGACTTGATGGGGAGAGCTCTGAATGAAATTTTAAAGTTATATTTTAATTAAGGTCGTTTTATCATTTCTACAATGATGGTATAAGCTCAGATTTTTTTTCTACTTTCAAATAAATTTGTCTTCAGCAGATGTTCCTTTATCTTTATTGGAATTGCCTTCATTGGCTTTCTAAATAGTAATCATCTTAAACCTCAATAATAACAGTTTTAAAGAACAAAAATCTAAGCGGTGTTCATGGCTATTAAATTCCTGGATAAATTCACATTTCGAGCCTCTGAAAAGATTAATGAAAGCAGGTTTTCGTTTACAAGACAACAGAATTAATCTTGGTTTTTTTACACCTTTTTGAATTTCTAGAAAACTAATCGCTTTGAAAACAGCTGGTGCCACTTGTTCATTACAATGAAAAAGAGCTATGCTTCTAAAAAAGGGGATATTTTCATTAGGATATCAAATGTTTGATACTTACAATGAAAATTCTGGAAATTGGATAATATATTATATAATTGTCAGACGAACCGTAAGTTTATGTGGACAAATAAATTAAAATATGTGCTTCTAAATATGCGTGTTGTTTTCGAGCACTAACTACTAAAATTTAGGAGATTTTTACAAATGTATACAAAACTTCTTAAATGAATAAATAATTATTATTATCACTTCTTATTTCTAAGTATCTTCTGCATTATAATACTTATTACTTATTTAACTTTAAAATAGCTCTTTTATTCAAATATTAAAGGAAATAATTATATAACGAAATATTAAATGGAGATTCTGAAAATGTCAAAATTCCTTATTTTCAAAAATACCTTAAGTTAAAATACTTTCATAGAAACTCTGTATGAAATAAATTAAGTCTATTTTGTTATTTTACTAATACTCTATACTACACTTGAAGTAATAGGTATATAAGTTTAATATATTATTACATCTATAAACATGGAAATAAACATTGAAACAGACCTACCATATAAAACATAGGACTTTGGGTTTCGTAGTGGGAATAGTGTAGCGCCATTTTACATAAAAAGTTAACCTTAGAAAATATTTAATTTGAATTCTCTGAATTTACAATTATTTCTGTTAATTAATTTAAAGTGTTTTAGTAGTGGACAGTAGACACAGAAAAGACAATATAATTCCACAATATAATATGAGGGAAGTAGGAGAAATTACTTCCACTGTGAAACACTCTTTCATTTTACAAACTATTTATTCATACATAAGACAATTTAACTTTTCAGATCCATTAGTTTAAAAATTTGACAAATTTATGGTGTGATAGGAGAAATATATTTCCCTTGCAGAAACTCTTTCATTTTTATTGTATATATCATAAAAACCAATTTTAACCTTTTCAATCATTTGGTTTGCTTAATTAAAATTAGTTCACAAGGCTTTATAGTATTATGAGATTACAAAATTTGATTCATTAAATTTATTTTTTTTTTGGTGTGAGACAAAATACAGCATATGGAAGATGAATTTCGAAAAAAATCAGATATAGTCTCTTTAATTTATGAACTTTCTGATTTTCTCTGCAGGAGAGAAATTCAACCGATTACTTCAGTTCTGAAATTAAGCTCGTTATATAAATAGCATTTATGTATGCCCTTATTTTACATTTATTTTTATTTTGTATTAAACTTGTTTTAGATTCATTTAACATTTAATGCAGTTTTTGACAAGTATTGAAAGCAATAACAAAGTATAAAAATATGACCTTCAGAATGGCCGGTAAAATATATATATATACTATCAGGAAGAAGTAAATTATACAGGCTTCCAATAAGGACTTCGTCAATTTAAATTAATCACTCAGTCAGGAGTCAATGTGAATAAGAAAGCAGTGATATCATTTTGAAGACAAAAATCTGATCAAAGTTTTTAAAATTAGTACTACAATGTTATTGCCAAGAAGACGCAGTAAGAGGAAAAAAGCTGTAAACCTTTCTTTCCAAGCAGTTGTTGCCATCACAAAGGCGATTCAAAATGTGCATCTTTCTCTGAAAAGAGATAGAACGGGCGAAGAAGGAAATTTTTAGACACACTCTGTATTAGGTTAAGGAAATGGACTCATGCCTTGCAGATCCAACTCTTCAAGCTCTTCCACTGTTGCAGATTGTTTCTGAAAAATGGCATTCAATGTTCCACACATTGATTCAAAACCACGGGCTTTTATGTTTTCAAATACGGAATTGTCAAAGACAGAGTGACTTTGGACGCAATGTTTTAAGGAATTAGCTTGAGGGTGCAGTGGCGGCGATTGGGTGAAAAAATTGGAAGTTAATGTTTGAGGCAGATAAAATTCCCGGGGTATTTGTTAATAATAAACAACAGTGCTTTCAACAGTGTTCGGTTAATTGACAGTATCAGGGCTTTAAATGATTATCTAGGCCATGGTGGGGAAAGCTGTCAGGGCGCATACACCGAAGAAATAACTCAAAAATATTTAAAACTTCTCAGTATTATTTTTGAAAGCGTATATAAAATGATGTTTCTGGAATTTCATTCGTTAAATTAAATTAAATATATGAACGATACATTTTTCGTTTTTAACCACCTTTCTTCCTTGTACTTTCATGTTTTGGAACCTATTATAAGATTTGTCCACTTGAAGCCTATTCACGCAGAAAAGCGAGAACAAGATGTTTTTGATATTTCACTCGCTTTCAAATTCGATTAAGTATTTTTTGCAGGTGTTATTTTTATATTATTTGAACAAGTAGTGTAATTTTTTGAATTAAAAATTAGCATGGTAAGATTATAAAAGATTTTATTAAATGATTATATGTTTCAAAAATAAACGATGGTACATTAAATTTACAAAATTATATGTTAATTTTTTTTGAGGAAGGCGCAGAATATGCTTTTGTCCTAGGGCGCAGAATTGGTGTAAATCGGACCCTGGACATTTGCAGTAAAAGACGACCAACCTTATTATTACGCCGTAAAATATTCCTGCAATTATCCTAATGCGTTTGAAAATAACTACCATATTTGAGACAGAATATTTCTTATTCAACACAGTCTATGTTAGACTATGGCAGAAATAACTCGGTGTTACACTCATGAAATCCTGAACAGAGAGATAGACTCTCCCCCGCTATGATTGAATACTGAGTCAAAGAATCAGTGAAAGACTCTCGAGGAGCGTTGAAATAATTCTTGTTCCCAAGGAAAACTGATTAGTCATCAACGTAGGTGATTACCTGGTGATAAGATTTCATAATGGAAGAAGACGCTCATGAAGGAGTGTATTGTGATAACAATGGTTTCAAAAGAAGCATGTAAATGTATACGTTGCCAATTGATGCCTACTTAGGCAGCTGGAAAAAAGCTAAGATAATTTTAAAAATCGGTTCTTTTTCATCTAATGAATAATTCGCAGTCATAAATCCCACTACTGAACAAGTTCTTTTGACCCTTTTGACAAGTGGTCATTTAAGAGATAGGAGTTCGTCTTAATGAAGAGGTAGGTAGGTAACATTCATAAACAATTTCGTCATTTTTACGGATTTTAATTAAAATTAAGCACCAACGATCCTTTTAATTGCTCAGATATTGCTTCATTTTTTGTTTCATTTTGACCTCTAAAATAAATAAAATTTAATTTTCCGAAAAAAGTGGAGGGGCGGTTGCCCACCTCTTACCCCTAGTCCGCCCCACTGTGCAGGCACCAGCGTAGTGAGCCACCTATCGACAACATTTGTAGCTAATTTTGAAACTTCTGTATCCGATTTTACAGCTTTCAAAATACATATCATTGTTTTAATCTTGTATCGACCTCCTTATCCTCGGTTATTTAATTTAAACATGAGGGAAGTCATTTCCGGACTCGCTGCCATACCCCTACATCAGTAAATAAGTCAGTAAATTTTCATTCAGGAGTCATTAAGTCAACAATGGTAATGAATTTATTTACACATTTTTATGTTTGTTCGTGCTGGATTTATAACACTACTATTCAGGATTCTGAATTTTTCAACCTCCTTTTTTCCTGACAACGTATCGGAGAATCCTACCTAACCTTCACTCTATATAATATTTCCAAAGCGCACTGGTGACTAGCAACTGATATTGAACTGAAATACAGAAGCTATTTTGATAGCAAAGTATTCTTCAAGCATACATTATAGCAATATATTTCCCCTATAGTCCATTTTGAAGAACTCAAATCTCAGAAAATCTCAAAGAACAGTGCAGTATTCGAGTTCATTTAAAATTCATTCTTTTTTAAAACTGCCAAAAGATAAATATTCTAAATATAAATCAATTTTATTACAGTGAGAGAATTTTTGACGACTGAATATAAATTCTTACTGTAGTAATGTAGTATAATATCGAAAACAGTTGAATTTCTAAGAAAATCTAACATCTTAAATTCTTCTTATAGAATGATCTTACAGAAAATTTTTTCCAGACCTATTTATAAATATATCAAAGAAAACTTGAAGAATTTTGATTTTTGATGAAAACGATGGTATCAAAAACAGATTTATTTTGATTTTTTTAAAAGATTAAAAAGGTTTAATTTGTTTTCCTCTAGACATCGAAAATCAATAAGAATTGGAGAAAAGCGACATTTAATAATCTTAATAATGCGATTTAAAATAAAATAGCAGGATTATATGTTCTTATTTTTGCATTTTATATCATGATCTTAAGAATGAATTCTTGGCTGTATATATTAAACCAATACACGTATATTAACAATAAACATTATAATCTAGGAAATCGAGTTTCACAAAACATATTTAGAAATTATCTGTTTTCTAAAATGTAGAATTATGAATCGTTGAGAGCTTATCTCAATGTCAACAAGATGAATAAAATCTAGAGAAGAAATGTACGAATCTATATTTGTGGTATAGATTAGTAAAAACAATACATCAAGGTATGTTGAGGAAAAGAAGGAATGGATCCATTGTAATTTCTTGTTAGCTGGAAATAGAGAACGAATTCCTTGGAAATATAAAAGAACTCGGATTTTCTAGGGATGTATTTTTCCTTTTTACTATACTTCTAGCGGTTGATTTGTCTCGATATCATTTACTATTTTTACTTGAATTATACAAGCGAAAATAGTATAAAATATTTCCTATCATATTGATAAATAATGTGTTTTGGTGAAAAGAGGTATAGTGAACCAGAGGTCAAGACTTTACTGCTTAAGAGTTATGCTGTTACTATTTTAATTGTCCGTTTCAAAGACAGAATCTAATTCAATGAATTTTAGATTACTTCACATTTGAAGAATAATTTTCTGATTTTCGTGTCATCATATAAAACAACTCACAACACACACACACACACACACACACACACACACACACACACACACACACACACACACACACACACACACACACACACACACACACACACACATAAAAAATATATATATATATATATGAACATCCTAGTTTCTGTGAGGGTATAAAAGTGATGATTCAAACAGACAGTAACAATAACGTTCTTTATTGAGTTCGATAAGTTTCAGCTGGTTGGGGAAGATTTGAATAATATCAACCATGATTTAAAATACAGGAGTAAAGCGCAGTCGACAGCGACGAAGAACGGACGTCTGGTAGGCAGGCTACATGATTTTTTTAAAGAGGTTGCACCATCTGACGAGATTAAGTAGTATTCTAAAAGGGGAATTCCCGATCGTTAGACAGTTCAAATGGATTTCCAGCCAGTTAAGTGACGATTAATTTTTTAGTATAGGTAGAAATAAATATTTTCATGGTAAAAATTGACAGCTTTTAAATTAGGATGTAAAATTTGTTCTATATATATTTTATAGTAATATTTGTATATATATATATATATATATATATATATATATATAATATCTTTCACTAAAATACATAAATATAAGTACTATAAATTTGTGAGTTTACTTACATAAGATAAAACTTAATATAGTAAAAAATAAGCTATGAGGAATTTCGGGTCTAGAGGTAAGCTGTGATTCCGATTCGATTTAATATGGATGATGTACTTTCCTATATGGCAATGAATCAAATATTCACAAAGTTTGATGAGCACGCAGGACAGAATCTTTGTGTTCTTTTCAACAAAAAATGGCTACTGAATTCTGACCAGTCCTAGATTTTTAAAGCAAAATGCACTTTGATCTTGTATACGCTGAAAAATCACTCCTTTCGTTATGAGATTAATGGTTACAAATTGACTATTGCTTATCGCAAACTTTCTGGATATGACGAAATAGGTAGAGGTAACTTTTTTTGTCATCGAAAAGGCCATGATAGAGCTTGTGGAAGAAGGATTAACAGTGGCTATTGTATTTTGTATGGTTAAATATAATGATAATAAACATGAGTTGATATTTTAGATGAAGTGAGTAAACAACTTGCAAGTGGTTTTCAAAACATGCTTCTGGAAACGAAAGAAGGAAAAAAAGAAGAATTTAGAAATGTTTTACTTTATTATGAATATATAAAATATTGATCTTTTTGATTTCTGAACGAACAGGAAAGGTTTGTTTGACCTGTTTCGTAAGGTAAAGATTCAAAAGAATTTGAAGTTTAAAACAACGTCTTTGAAGTTTTCATTAGAAAATATCAGTTTGACTTTGAAAGCAAAATGGCTAATTTCTAAAGCATATACAACTTCTGAAAATCTCAGATAATTGTACGAAAAGGAAAGTTATCGTGTAATCTCTTTAATGAGGACATGAAAAGGTGGAACAGTGCATTGCTAAAAAATAATAATAATAAGAGGAAAGAATGAATAAATGAGTCTCTAAACAAATAAGAGAAGCAATATAATAACCATCCCAGCAGTGCAGTTAATGCATGCTTTTAATACATGGAACTGAACTGTTACAAATGAAATTCAAATCTTAATCCTTAACTGCAGAAAGAGCAGTCAAAACAAAACCTTCTTACTAGGCCAATGGTTCATTATTTTTAATCAAAAATGTACACGAAATGTGTATGCAAGATAACGTCACATTTAGAAAAAATTAAATTGAATTTTGGGTTACTAGGAACGATAGCAAATAGTATTTTTATGTCTACAGTAAAATTAGCACTTTATGACTTGTTCCCTTTAGAATGTGTTAGCATACATACATGTGATTATAAAAGTTCAAGTAATTGTTTTCAAGAAACCTATTCCAAAGTATAAATAAAATATCATTGTATGTTTTGTTCCTCTGTTTCTAAGCCACAGAATCGATTTCAACCTAACGTAGGACAATTACAGAGATTTTCGGCAGATAAGATCCTGATTTGAAACCTATATATATCGAAACAAATATCAATAGAAGAATGCAGTAAGCAATTTATGCTTATTAGCTAAGCTGTAAAAAATATTATACAGAAATTTTGAAAATTTAGTTAAAACAAATTTAACAGATGGCGCTATTTTGCCCGAAAAAGAAACTTGTTATCTACTGAAGCAGTCTGAAAAAATCCAAGTCAAGAAGCAGTGTTTGCAAATCAGAACCTAATGTTTTTCGAAATATTCACCGTTCGAAATAATGAGGTGGCGTAAACGAAGAATGAAATTTGACATCCACGTCCTTCAAGTATCTCAACGGAAATGGAATTACATACCACACAATTCGCCGATTCAGCTCATCAGCGTAGAAGGATAGTTTTTCGCAGACAGTGTCTTTCAATGTATACAAAAAGTAGTCTGAGAGTCAGATCAGGCAAATGGAGGCTAATCCATTCTATTGCTAGTAAATTTGGGATAGTCCAACACCAATACTCTATTCGAAGTATTCATCAGAAAGCGAAACACCTTTTTCTGTACGATGTGTTTCAGCCCCCATCTTGTGAACCATAATTCTTGGTCGATTTACTCCAGCACTTAGCTCTCTGCTGACAAATTGTTCCAAAATTGTAATATAGCGTTCATAGAGATCGTTTCTCGCATGAAAAAAGGGCCGATAATGCATCTGCACTGCATGCCGCAATAAGCAGTAACTTTGCTTGAATGCAGTGGTTTCTCTCCACACAAATGGGATTTTTCAGAGTCCAAAATTTTCCAGTTTTGTTTATTCACGAATCGATTTAAGGAGTGAAATGTGCTTCATCTGTGAGATGCAGCCAACATCATATCCTTCATTATCAATCATTGTGAGAGTCTCATTCGCAAGAATCAAACTGTCCGCACGGCTTTTATGGATGGGTATGGCACCTTAATGACTTTGGATTTTTTATGGGAACATCCGTAGAAGCTGTTTCTCAATATTTTTTGCGTACTTGAACGCTTCAAACCAATCTCTGATGCAATTCTTCGGACAGTATTCCTTGGTTTGCTGAACAATTCCAGCTTTGGCGACATTTTTCAAGTGACTACAGTTTGCTTGGGTCCAACATTTTCCACTCGATTATCATCCACGCTGCCTGTCCAGTTCGAATTTGGTGAGAAGAGCCTTGCGAATGGTTTTGCATCGGGTCCTTTTGGAACATTAAATCGTTTTGAAAAACTGCGCCTCGTTGTCTGGGCTGCGTTCTAATTTATGATACTTTCCAAACAGAAAACGCGTTTGTTCAATGGAATACATGATTTCCGACTCTACGCTAACCTCCTTTCACGATATTCGGGGTACAATTTATAGTGTTGCGTTTACAATGCCATCTCTCAATTTTTGTAACTAAATTTCCAGAAATTTCTACTATAACATTTTTTTACAAGCTTAATGCTTAGCTTATGTCATTTACCGCATTCTTCTATTATTATTTGTTTCTGAGATATTTAATTTTGCAGCGTAAGGGGTCTTATTCGCTGGACACCCATATTATAACCTTATGTCTCAACAACTCGATTTGAGAAAAAAATAACTCAGATGTTAAAATACATCATTTTAAGTGTCAAGAAAAAAATCTTAAAAAATTTATCACAATAAATACAATTTATTGACAAAAGGTTTAAATTTTTTATGTAAACATAATGCACAAAATGGCATCAAAAATTCAAAAAATTTCAATGTTTAAAACAGTTGATAGTTTTGTTTTAACAAGACCTTCACCACATTTCTCATAATGGATGTACCTCTTTTTAACCACTAAATCAATTAACTCACTAAACTTACTTTGGGAAAGACAGCGTCTTTGGGTTTGTTGCAGAAACGGTTAAAATAGAGAAGAATGCTGTCAACTTTTACAAACTGCTACAAAAGTTAATGATACATATTCAATTAATTGAAGTCAACCGACTTTTTTACGCTGCAACTTTGCAGCAAATTAATACACATAAAGAAGATTTTTATATATCTCTTAAAATTCAAAATCTTACCTTGTATCCCAATGACACTATTTCATTCTCGTGTATCTCTGACTTTAATTTTATTGATCTTCGAAATTAATTTTAAGCGTAACTTGGCAACGACGATAAATAATAAACGGATAAATCGCTTTTCAGCATTAACATTTTTTTGTACTTGTTCATTTGGTATGTAAATCTTATAACTGTTTATAGTTTTTAAACATCTGTATTTCAACTCTAATACGCTGAATTCTCAGATTTTTTTAATTAACACCGAAATTTTTTTAAAGTTTTTTATTGCAAATAAGTATTTTTTGCTTTTAAGTGGCATGTAAAGCAGGTCTTGCAAGCACTAGATTATTTAAAAAGCATAATAAATAAATAAGTGAGATGAAATGCTTATCAATGCGGTTGATATTGAAATAAAAGGAAATTTGGAAATGCTCAAGAACCAAAATTATGGATAATGATAACAAAGTTATTTGAAAAAATATAAAAATATTAATAGTAGACCATTTTTAAAATGAGTAACTTAAAGTTTAAATTTAAAGGCTGAAAAAATAGGACCTACAAGTCTGTGAAGTTGAATGGGAAGAGGTTATCTTTGATTATGAAGTGGCGTAGATAAAATTTCTAATTGTAAGTTGCTTTAATTTGAACTTAAAGTTCATAAATTAAGATCGAAGTGCAAAAGAAATACATCTATGTTTTTCTGAGGATGAATACTTTTAAATCTGAGTAGTGAAATTTCGGACAGTTTTAACCCTAGAATGGCGATTCAGTGATTAGATGCTTGTAAACAATGATAGGAAAAACCGCTTCGTTGTTGAAAGAAAGGGATGTAATCGAGGAAGATTATAGAACTTTGGACTAGTGATTTAACAATGCCTAACAGAAACAGGTTCAATTATTAAATTCAAAGAAAGTCAGACATTAATAGTTTAAGAAAGCAAAAAATAGAAATACAAAGAAAATTCATGTTTTGTAAGAAAGCCAGAAAAGTTTGTAAATATGTTTGGGCCTTGAAAGAAATTATTACTCTAACAACATCGTGTATATAAACATTATTTCAGGGAAATCACCGAAATTTAAGAATTGAATAATATCTTGTATTGTTCCGTATTTCCAAACTAGACAACTTATCTTTCTTTTAAAACAGAGTTGTAAATACAAAACTTTAATATTTTCAAAATATCTTCAGAGCCACTTCTATTATTTTTATTTTACATTTTCGGTTATTTTTAAATAGTCCTCTCCATCATGGTTTTATCATTGGCATTTATTTCCTTAAAATTATTTATATACAAAAATATGTGAAAGTAAGAAAAAAAAAATGTCACTGATACGTCACTTACATAACTAAATTCTAAAACAAGTATTTAAATTCAAAATGCATTTTATTCGTTTTCAAGAAAATACGGCAAATTAATTTAATGCAAACAAATAAAAGTAGAAATTTCACTACAAGAACACCAATTGACATGTTTAAACAGTAAAATATAGGCTAATATAATATCTCAATATATTATACCTTTACATCACAAGCATATCGTTTTTACTTTGGAATTTATATCGATTTAAAAGGATAATGGATTTATAACAAAATAAAAAAGAGAATCTTAACGTAGCTAAATTTCTCAAGATTAAACAGCCTATATATAATTTTTTAAACTGATGCAAGATATTTTTAGATAGGAAGTTTTATTTGACATGACATAGGTCTGAATATAGGAAGAGTGACTAGAAGGTAAAATAAAAACTTAAAACTTCCATTTATCAATAGCAGGTGTTTCCAGTGTAGTGCAGATTGACCTTGATAGATATGCCTCTAAATTCTTTACCGAATCTCCATTTATCGGTTTCCATAATGGGATAACCGTAGTTTAAGTACAGAACTATATTCCTTGTAAGTTGGTTAGCAATGAAAATGGAGTTTTCAAGCTTTTGCCCATAATTAAATCTTTGGGTCTCCGATAGCCTTATCAGAAATTTCATAATAAAGAAAGATCTTTAAAAGCAAATTTCACTTTTAAATATTCAAGACAGCGCACCCATTCGCTGTAAGTTACAATTGCTTTTGTTGTTATACATGAATAATTCTCAAGTAAAGGCTTATAAGAGAAAATTAAACACATTTCTTAAAGTTCATTGTTTTAATTAAAAGATATAACTTAAATACAATTTCAATCAAATAAAGTAGTGATGATTAAAGAATAACAGATTCTTTTTGTGTTTTTATTTTCTAGCTGTTACCGACTTCGTGCGCAGAAGAATTTCAATTATTCTTTTTTTTATTCACGAATGTAAGTACTTTATCTTGTATTTTAAAGGGAAAGTAAAGTTCGACGGTTGATAATACCAATTAGACTGGCTGACAGAAGTGTACTGTACATGGCATCCTGATATAGTTCTGTAAATTGTTTATCATATGCTAATATGCTTTTTTGTATGCCACGTTACTTGCACGGATGTAGAGGTTGTGTCGGCTGGGCACGTGAACACGCCACATATAGTTGCCATGCAGAAAATGATTTTCTAAATGTACGCTGCCACGTTCAGTGTCTGGCCTGAGCGGCAAATAATATTTAAAGATTTGTTGCCTTTTGAACTGAGATAATAAATCAGCTGTTATCGGAAGGCATTGATTAAACACTCTGTGGCTATACCTATATCAGTCATAACAGTATCTTTCATGACGTTTTGGACCCTAGTGTGTAATTTGTAACCGTGTGCCATTGCGGAGTCTCGGTATATCGAGGTTGCAATATTAGTAAATACTGGCACACCTACTTTCAATCTCAGCTTGTCGGAAGGTGCACCTGAAAAGATTCTAAGATGTTGAAGAAAAAAAAACGATGATGAAAAAAAACTACAAAATATGATGTTTGTATTAATGCCCGTACCGTATCTACAGATGAATATTCTGTAATATCTCACTGTAATTAAATAAAACACCGAGAGAATAATTCACCTGAAATCATTGGATCACTTTGTGTAACCATATTTAAGCTGTAAATGCCACGACAACGAAATGGAAGTGTAAAGTCTCCTTTGTTGTTTATGGTCAAAGAAAGGCAATATTTTACTGTATTAACTTAACACTTTGGCAAAGAAACCCACTTGGGAAACAGTAATTTATTTGAATTTATTTTCTATAAGAATAAAATGCTTGTTAAAATTACGTTACAAAAATATTTTTAAACCTTAACAATCAGAAAACATTTTCATCACAAATGGGATTAACTAGCATTAAAAAGATAGAATTTCTGGTCTTTAAGGTGGCATAAAATAATTGTTGTCAATAAATATTTCAAGTTACTTGGCAAAAACGCGTCTACTCATAAGGCTTAAAAAGCGACTAATTTTCGTTGTTAATTAAATACCTTGAGAATGAATTAACTCTGAAGTTGAAAATAGCACCTTTGACGTGAGAAATATATACTGTAATGCCGTGTAAATTTCATGTCATACCGTTCACCGTTTGGAAGAGTTCTTGTGGGCAGACCGATAGGCGAGACGAATGCGTGTATTTCTGCCTTATTGTGTAGTGTTATAAACATAAAGCAAGGGTACCAGAAATAAGGTAAATTAGTTCTAAAGTCTAGCTATTTCCCTGTAACTGGTAGCTATAAATTTGCGTTATTTCAAAATCGTCACGCACATAAAAACTTTAAAATTAATAAAAATTGAAGGAAAAATATCACCCAGACAATAATTTGGTATCATTGAAAAAGATGTCATTTTTGCACTTTGGAATGAACATAAAAAAATAATTTGTATCGGACCAATTCGTTTCCCGAGAAGTTACACAGCAGAAAGAAAGGATTACGTGATAGTTGATTTTAAAATAATTTGTTCCACATGTTTTCGCATTCCTGAAGGATCACGTGACAGTTGATTGAAAAATAAAATAATCTTCATCGAGAATCGCTGAGTCAATGGACTTTTGTTAATTATTTGGTATTTATACGAACTTTTAAAAGTGTAATAATCGAAGGAAAATGTTGCAGAAATAAAATTGGTATCATTGAAAAAGGTAAAAATTTGGCGAACTTTAGTGGGTATAAAAATATGTTTTTGTCAGACAATTTGCTCCGGGGTACGGCGGAAAAACGGTTCGGTAATTTCTACAATTAACTGCCTGTTTAATTAACTTTTGGACTTAGAAAAAAAGTTCATAAGTGTCTTCCCCTTGTCTTAAATAATAAATTAGCGCAAATTTGGTTGAAAACCGTCCATTGTGGTTTTGGAGGAGATGGTAGAACGCATAATACATACATCACCACACACACATACCCACAATGACTTTATTTATATTATTAAGATTTTGAGTGAATAAATTATAATCATTAATTATTCTGTTATTATCACATTTTTGAGGTAACAAGGAATATAAATTTAATTGTGTATTTAAATAAATGCTTTGGTTATATAGATAAATTTTTTAAATAGTATCGAATACTGTCTTAAATCAAAAAACTAACGATCTATAATTCTTTATTTCTCATTTCATATTTATTTTGCAATTTTTCATGTCTTTTCGTCACCATCTACAGTATTCGCTGCAAAATAAAATAATCCCTTCCCTAGGCACCGAATTTTACTCAGTTAATAGAATGGAGAGTAAGGAAAAACACGAATGAAACCAATGTTGCATCTCACTCTAACAAACAAATTAAGGAAAGTCTGAAAAATGCTTTTAGTTTACTGTTTTAATTAAACTGGTAAGTTTTATCAGTTACTAGATTGAGTTGGAGCTTTAAGACTAATCACGATGAGTTTCTTTATTTGTATCTTTTTTACACATTATTTTTTGAACTTGGTATTTCCTCAAACGACTTTATTCAATAGTAGAGAAGTTTATATGAAAGCTATATACTCATAATTTTCAACAACTGGTTATATGAAATTAAATTACGTTTCAAGTAATCAAAGAATTTCAAAATATCACATTCAAAAGTTGTCAGTGCTTTTCAATCTTTACATTTCAGTTTCTTTCATGCGCAGTATAGTCTTTCTTGCAACTTTACCCACACAATTACATAGTCTAATAAATTGAAACTAATTTAAATTATGGAAACATATTTAATCGTTTCAAATAATTTTGCTTCTTTCTCACAAACAATTACTTCAAAATTCTTCTTCCACATTTCATAAAGTCTGGTGTCTCTGGCAAGCATATGTTTTAATTTTCTAAAATGTTAAAAGCAAATAAGAACTATTTGACATGCTAAAAATCTAAATGCTAAACACGCTTTTTAGAATCTAGTACACACCATTGCGTTTATTTAATATGAAATTCTTCTTAAGTCCTTATTTTTAACTTCCATTTGTTCCATATTTCTTGTCATGTTTGTATTTCTAACAGTTAGTTCGTGAACACAGATAAAATACCGTAATACAAAGGCATTTCGAGCAGTTGATTCAATTGTGGAAATTGAGTGTGCCTTAATGCAGGTAAGTATTTAGTCGTTCCTTCTTAAAGATATAAGCATAAAACATACCAGAGAAAAATAATGCTGATGGGAATTGAGGATGTATCATTAATAACATATGCATATAACTGTCTTTAATTACACAGGAAATCAGATTTTACACCTTCAATATTTAATACAATTTTTGTAAAATGATTTCATTTATTTAAATTTCTTTTAAAATATCCACTTCTTATACAAACAGTGGATTGACACTCACAAAAAATACTAAAGTCACGTCGTCCGAAGTCCTTGATCGTTAAGAAGATACTGCATATACTTTGGGAATACGTCGAGTTGATTAATATTAGCTTAAGATGAAAATCGTTGGAAATTAAAAATGAAATATTTGAAGACTATTTTTCTTTCGCAAAATTTTAATATACCTATGATTTGGAACGATGCTCACTACATGGTTTAATTCACTTAATTACACTTACAGTGGGTAGTGGAGATTATTTCTTTATAATTGAAACCTTCAATTTTGTAGAATCGTGGCTGCTGTGAGACGGAAGGCAAGTGAAGTGCTATTTTAATATCTCGTCATGATTTCTAATTATAATATTGGGTTCCTGATCACACAAGTGAAGATAAACATTTTACTTTTGTCCGTAATTAACTTACAGTAAGATTCAAAATAAGCCAACTACAAGGAATTCTCGTGCATTTTTAGATTCCTTTCATTTTTATCGACTATTCAGAATTCTACAATGTTGAGTTATTTAAGAATGTTATAAAACATCTATTAAATGAATGAAAACATTAAAAAAAACTGAATCAAGTTTAGAACTACAGTAGTAGATCAAATTTTGATTTTAAAATATTTTCAGAAGGAAAATATTCATTCAGGTATGTAAAGCGTTACGAAAATGTTACTCTTGCCGCTGATTTCTTCTAATTTTTGTTATTGTTTCTCAAATTAACAGTTCTCGAAGTCATGTTTCGAGTAATATGCAATTTTCATGGAATAAAATTGCTTGGGTTAAATTTTCAATTTAAGTGTTTGGCATATTTCTAAAGAAAATTTTTAGATAAATGTTTTAAAAGAAATGAAATAAAAGTTACATTTTAAGTGCAGATGGATGAATCAAAAAGCTCAACATTTGTACGGTATCTGTATATCTCATTTAACAACAATAACAGCAGGATTTTAATAATTAGAATTTTAATGACACTAAAAAATTAAATTTTCATGAAACGGAATTCATACTTTAATAGAAGAAAATTTCCTGCAACAATTAGAAAAGACATACAAATAATAAAGAATATAATACAGCATGTCAGGAAATAAAACTCCAGAATTAATTGATAAATATCAATAAAAGAAACCGGTATAAAGATCACATTTTACACGAATATTGATGTAACAGCAAAATTAAACAAATTAAGAATCTATGAAAGGACTATTGTTTTAAAAATTAAAAAAGAAGCGATGCTCATCTTCAATTGAACCGCTAACTGCAGGTGTGAGTAACAAGTATAATTGAAAGCAAACCCTATTAAAAGGAGGATGCTATGCATTTCATCTCAAAATGTACAGGGAATGTGTGTGAAGAAAACGCCTCATATTTTGGGGAAAATTAAATTAAATTTTGCTTAACACAAGAACGGTGTAGTAAATAGGGTTATTTATGTCCCCTGTAAAATTAGCATTTTGTCATTTTGTTTTTCTGCAATTAATGATCACCATTATATAACTGAGCAAATTACTCATTTACATACATTTTTAAAATAGTCTTTCTGGAAATATGTCGTAGGCAAAGAAGAAACTATGCCTTCCCTGTCTCTTAATTTTCTTCTGCACATTAAAAATTATCTAACGAAAAATCTAGAAAATAATTCTGTCAGAATCTTTTTAAAGAAAACATTTGGCAAAAAAAGAAAGAAAACGCATTCGTAAAAGCAAAATTGTAAAAGAAGAAAGAAACACATTCGCATCAAAAATCTTCCATCTCGGCAGACTAGATGTGTAAACAGGAATAATGGATTTGCAAAAAATATAGAAACCAGATTTTGAAAGTCAAAGATTTGCAGAGGATTTTCCGCTAAGATGAGAAACATCACCGTTATTTATATAAATTAAGCATTTTGATATTGTCTAACGGATGGTGTTTATAAAATATTTTCATAAAGAAATTCAGAATTTGCTTGCAATTTTTCATTCGTGAACTTATTCAATTGCTCAAACTTAATTATGAAGATAAATAGAGGAGGAATCTCGTCTCTCTGAAAAGTATTGCTACGTAAATATCTCCTGCTTAAATTCTTTCACTGGAAAATCAATGTTTATTTACTTCCGTCGAGATCTGGACAACACCTGTATCGTGACCCATCTGCCCTTCCTGAAGTTAGTCTGAGACTTACCAATAGCTCTGAATTTATTTCCATTTCGACAGTCTTTGAATCTGGAAAGTTTACTCACATCTAGAAATTCCTTCAATAGCAACAATAATAAAGCATATTTTTTGGGTAGAAACTTTCAGTTTTTTGTTAAACGATAATAAGCATATATGAATTTAAGTAATAATATATCCTACGATTTAGACCAACATCATTTTTTAAAATTTTGCGGATGGTTGGAGAAATATTTTACCTCTCTCTTTCTCGGTGAACTAGATAAACTTAAAAGAAACACTACTCATTTTATTTGAACTGTTAAACTGGCTGATTTCTCCTTTCATTGAGGCAGTTATTTATCATTATTTTTCGGTATCCCAGCTTCTTTTACAAATGTTAATGTGTAGTGAGTTTGGTGTAATATAAAGTGATTCTATATGAATCGAAATTTCAACTCAAACGAAAAAGTAGTAATTTTAGTCAAATTCTTCCATTCTAAAAACTTTGTAAATCATTTTTTTGTTGGTCTGATATTCTGACATTGAATTTTCTAATATTGTTTTATAATACCAACATTATGTACAATATGTTATTATGCCTCACAGATAAATATTACCCTTCATTATTAATAGATCTATGAAAGCAAACCTGGTGCATATCTAGATGCTTTAGGAATATTACGACATTATATCTGGGCAGGTCACATGTTTTCAAAAATGCTGTATAGAAATATTTGTTATTTGCAATGGATTTATCTCTTGCAATTTGCTCTTTTTTGTACAATAAATCACAATACAGAGATCTGAGGTAACATCGACCATCAACAAAGCAGCAACTATTTTCGCTCACTAACAGCAAATATCGGAAGGATTTGTAGTACTTTTGACATAGGGAAATATTTGCAATTATTTTGGTGGACTCAACTCAAAAAAACGTGTTTAGCCAGTATGATATAATACATGTGATTTGTTTTCAAAAAATTATGTTATCTGCAGGTTAATACAAAATGTAAAAGCTCAAAAGAGAGTCATAAGAGCTTCAACAAATAAATGCAATAGCTCTAAGTAGGAATTGTCTGGTGGAATTCTCCGTTATCATTGCTATAGTCTTTCTAAACATTAGTCCCTCAAGAAAAGAAAGAAAAGAAAAAAGAAAAGTTACCAAAGGGAAAATGAAAGCAGACTTTCATGTAATATATAGGAATTTGTAGAATTGTTTCAAAAAATTTAAAAATTGATGGCAAGAAAAGACCAGAATGTTTTAAAAACGAATCTCAATTGAAAAATATATTATAAACAGGCGTTAGAGACCGTTCTGAGAGAGTACATTAAATTCGTTGGTTCTTATATAGCTTTTATCGAAATTCCTTCAGTTGTGAATTAATTTTTAATTGCATATAAATTAATTTTGGTTTAATTTATTGCTGATGATATTACCCAGGTTTGCCTACATCTCTAAAATATATGGTGAAACAATTGTTAATTAAGATGCTAAAATTCATTTAAATTAGATTTTCGAGAAATTATTAATCGTTTACAGATATAGTCAATCTTTTTTTGTTTTAAATTTATTGAAAACTTTATATATTTTTTTTTGTATATTGGAGGAAGCAGAAAACGGCGTAACACCTATAGGACTTTTGTAGCTTCAACCAGTACTTTCCTTGGGAATGTCTTATCAAACGTTCAGCGTAAGATAGTTTTGACTGGTGATTTGCTATGTTTTATCCTAGACGGCATACTCTGATCGATTCAAAAGATTTTTCACACATATAGCGACAACCGTGTGGTTTTTCAGCCAGTCAGATCAATATAATATTGTTTTAACGTTCAAAAAATTTTTTTGGAGAATCTGAATTGCCTTTTCTTGCGTATTTGAGGTTAGCAAGTAAAATTATCTTCCCTACTGCGAAAGGTTTAAAAGATCTCAAGAATTCCCACAGCCCAAGACTGTTTATGATTCACGTCGATTCACTAGCTAATATTAACTTTACTTTCTCTTCCACGAGTTTGACATACAAACTCCATTTTAACTGAGTCAAAGTAATAAGAACACTGATAAGACTCAATAATTGGACACAGATACACTGTGATCACTGTGAAGATAAAACCTACGCTAATGCTGCTTTGTTAGCACATCCAAAACGATGTAGTTTGTCTCTTTGGTGAGAATTTCGGATTTTTCTTAAGGTGCTTGTTTTGCTATCACATCATGTCGAGTAACATAGCGTAGAACCATTTTATACATTCTTCTGGTTCTTAAGACTCCATTGGGAAAGAAGGACCTCCAAAACAGGGGAACGCCAGTTCCTCTTCAAAGACTATGGAAATTCACACTCCATCATCAAAAACCTACAATGCAGTTGAAGCATGCTCCGAATTCTAAGAAACCCTTCCCGACCCACGTAGCAGAGGCTTCACTGACGGTAGAGAAGAGGCGCCGCGGGTGAGAATCACACACGAACGAAAGGGGGGTGGAAATTTCGCAATGATATTCGGACGTTTCGACGGCATCGTCGTTTCGAAGAGAATCTAGGACGTTCCCGTATCGATAGAGTTATCCTTCACGCACCGCCGTCTCGACAAATGTCTAAAACCCATACGTTTACTTTCTTTGAAAATACAGATAAATTTTCTATTGCTGCAATTCTAGTTTCTTCAACAGCTCAGAACCATTCAGTGCTTGCAACCTGTTCAGGCTTCCAAATAATGCGAAAAAAATAATGTGTTAATTCGCGGATCTTCCCTACTACAACCCACGTCTTCGTCGGCGGGGTGCTGGCCGTCGACCGCCCGGGCAACTTTTATTATGGACCGCAGAAGTTCTCTAGGAAATGGTTATTCACTGCGGATGTTTGTTGTCAAAAATTGACAGTGGCTGTGGATGGAACTCAAACCTCATATATATTAAGGGATACTATGCAGCCTGAAGATGTGCTTATACAAAACTGCCCTCCCACAGAAGTACGTTGCACAATCTGATTTTCTTGTTTCGTATTTATCCTGCAGGTCATCTCGCAACCAGTAACGGTTTCGTGGGGGAGTAAGTGGCTCGATTATTAACATCTAACCGGGCCATTGCTATTGAGTTACAATTAAGCAGTGACCAACTGATTTGTAAATACTTCTTCTTCTGCGAGTTTTCTAAAGATATTTGTTGTTGCTGAGATTAATTAATGTTCATTGCTGTTTGTTAGTCTTTTGTTTAGTGTTAGTTTTTTTGTTAATAAATTGCTATCTTTCTACAAGATAGCTCTAGTAATTTAATGCGTTAGCATTGTCTGCAACTAGGGTGCAATATGAATATTACAGAGAGGCGTGTTTTTAAGTAAGTAATCTTTCCAAATTGATCAGGTGAAGTGCAAACTTGCCGTTTCTGCGCATATGTTAGTACCAACATTTGTTGGACGAGTCACAGTCGCCATTACGGAAAAAATTCGACCGCGTTTACGTCTGTTTATGAGTAACTAAAATGCAGTCATGAAATCTGACTGTGAAATAAACTTTGGGAAATCAGTAGGTGCTATTGGAAAACATTATGAGCGAAGGAATGGTAAGAAAATAGATTAGATAATTTAAAGATGGCCGCATGAATGTGTGCATGATGAAGAACAGGATGGGCGACCTTCTGTCATTACTAAAAACTTAGTTGCAAAGAAGTAGATGAAAAGTTCAGGAGATGATTTCATCTTTATCTAATATGATTTCCTCAAGTTTTAAGGAAATGTTCTTTTATGGAATTGTCACAAGAACTCTTAGAATTATCGTAAAGTTGGGCTCTACTAAATTGGGCGGCATGTTTTCTGGATGAGAATTCAAAAGCTGGTTGCACGATACTACAAATGCCATAATATTGGTGGAGTATGTTGAAAAGTAGCTTTGAATTACAGGCTTTCATGTAAAAAATAAATTGATAAAAAAAGTACACTTATGTATTTTAATTTCAAAGCAGCACTTTTAAAAAAATTCGCATCTTATTGTTGAAATATGATTTTCCTAGAGTGCGCAGGCAAACTTTTGTCTTTTCAACAACAACAAAAAATACTTTATTGAATTTCTACACTGGTGCAGATATTTCATGTGAATCCTTTCATAGTAAGCAAAGTGATATCTTCATATTTTTAGTTTTTCTATTAATGTGAATTTTTCAAAGACCCTAATAAAATTATTCTTTTTATTCTTCTTTTTCAATGAATTTTGTTTATAATCTTCAACGTGTTTTTTTTATATATTTTGCTTTTTTAAGTAAAAAAATAGCGTGAAATCCTTTTCGCACAAATTTGTCGTTTAATATTTATGAAAATGAGGTGCAAATATAAAATTAAAAATTGACAATTTTTTTTTATTTTCATCAGAACTATTTGGAGGATTTACCCTATTTAAGCTATTTGAAATATGAACTTTTAATCGAAAGCAAGTTTTGTCTGCTCTGCTGAAATTAGGTTTAATCTTGATTGTAAATTTGGAAATGTAGATAAATTATGGTGTCCTAGATTCTCATTAATTCCTCTTTTTACATTCTAGGAAAGGTTTTACTTCGTATTGTTAGTTGACTGCGGATATTTTTTGTGGAATATTTCACTCATTTACCATTACAGAAATTGTATATAATATTTAAGCATTAATTTGTGGATGATGGTGACATAGAAATCCATAATTTAGCAAATATATTATGAATTACGATGATTCCATTAATTAAAAAATTAATGAATCCGTAATACTTCTCATGGAAAAGGCAGATCAAATAAGATTTTAATACCAACTCGTTCATCATATGTAATAATATTAAGATATTTTAAAAGTTATTTAATATTCATGAATTCATAGTCATTCTAATAATATGTCACAATATTGAAGAAAAGTTAAATATTTCCAATTTTTATATTCTTGTTTATTTCCCTTTCCCTTTTCTGTTTTGTTCATGTAATACACTTGAACTTCTGAGTATTTATGAAATCCCTAGAATAATTTTTTCAAAATTGTCTGTTTATATTAGATTTGCCAAAAGGGTAGGAAGAAATTCATGGATTCACCATATTCATTAAGAATGCCTTTAAAATAATATAAGTCAAATAGATTTTTTTAAATTTAAATAATTATCGAAAATAAAAATACAATTTTAAGAAAATATATTATAAAAAAAATATTTTTTAAAGACTTTGAGAGTCTTGTTTTTGTTAATACAAAAATTCTGTAACTTCAAAAAAAGGAAGAAAATTGTTTGAATGAATCTCAAATTGTCTCTCATTTTCTCGCCGAAAAAACCGTAAACCATAAAGACAAACGTGTAACCCTGGGAAAAGTTTATCACATTTACTTTTTCTCCAAAGGAATTTTCAGAGTGCATGAGAAAAAAAATCTCTCTGGTTTCCAGCGTCGCCTGAAGTTCAATTTACCAACGTGAAAATTTTGTTTTGGCTGTCAAGAGTAGAGGCTGAATTTTCCTAAAATGTTGGACAAGGTTCTTGAGTTCTGTAGTGTAACAGTTTAATATAAATGTTTACACTTGACTAAATAAAAAAATGAAAATAGTGATTATTTGCAGATAAACATCTTGAAAGTTAAGTGAATATATCATAATTTTTACATATTTTCTTTGATTTCCACTTTTCATGCATTTTATTATCAAGTATCTGTCTAAACATCTTACATTGTAATTGTGAAGTTACATATAATATAGAATATATTTAAATAAGATTAAATGCTCATTTACTTTTGTATTCAAGGGAGATCTTAAAAAAGCAATTTGTTGACATCATTCATATGACTTGTAACATGCTATCATAATGAATAAATATGAATCCACTTTGAATTATTTTGCTTCTCAAATTTACATTTGGACAAACAACAAAAACTAAGAAAACGAGTTTTAGTCAAAATTTTTTTTGCATTTTTAATCATTCTAATATTATATCTAGACATTTTTCTGTTGCATAAACCCTGAAATATGGAGCTATTTAAATTTCCGCCTATGGAAATATGGCATTTTGACATATCATCATTATCTTACACAAATTTCAGCAAAAAAATAGTTCAAACTAGAAATGATGTATATTACAATTTATTGAAATCAATATTTTTTTATAACGGCAATAAAAGAAGGACAACCTAGAATAGGTAACATAGTATCATGGAGTATACAGAGAATGACAAGAACAGAGATCAGATGTTCAATTTTACGCATGACTTACTCTTTCTGGAGAAAAATATAATAGATTTTTTTATCTTCAAATTGCAAGTAATGAAATATTAATTAAATAAAGGAAACTCAAATGAACTAAGACATAATACAACAAACATGAAAATCTGAAATTACGATGATCATGAATTTAATGAATGCATACAAAATCACATAGAACCATAGGTACTCAAACGCAATCTGGAGGAAGCAGGCAGACATCTGTAAAGCAGGTAGACGAATCCTTTTTTGAAACTTCATCGGTTTCTAGTCAGGGTTCCTAAATAAACTCCCGTGATCGAAGATCACCAATGTAAATTGTGAGTTAAAACCTTTTCTTTATATGGTCGAAGTTCGAGGAGATATTTGAGTAAAATTAGCAAATTTCAAAAAAGTGTCCTGAAAATTTTGGAAAGCGCAGTGTTATTTTAAATGACATCGCTGCGTCAGATGGCGTTTGCCTGCCATGTGTTCTATTAGAGTTTGAATTACATACATGTAATCTGACATACCTTTAAATTTATTCAAGTTTTTTTGACTAATCACAATGTATATGAATTCTTGTATTCGAGCATCGGTTTTATGGAATTGGAATGGATTGCATTGACAGATGTTTAGAAGCATCATGCAAAAATTAAAATAAAAATAATAAAAGTGTTCTTTCCCTACTTCACATTGTTTAAAGGTAATACGGACATCCAATTTTTGTATTAAAATGCGATTTCCAGCAATTTGTCAGAGTTATTATTTAACTGACTTTTGTATTTTTTACATTGAGTTGTTTTTTTACGGTTACATGAATTTATAAAATTTTAAAGCAAGTAATCCATAAATAACTGCGCGGTTCGAAGATTTTAATTAATCTCTGAATTAAGCTGAGTAACTTTTGAGTAGTTGCAGATTGAACTAAAAACATTCTTTCATTAAAAGTACATGAAAAAGTAAATTTAATAATTAATATTTTTTCAAAGTGAGAACCCACACATAACACAATGGCAATAACTTAGTCAAAAAACTTTCAAAATACATATTCTATCTGTTCGTTTCTTACACTTTAACACCGCCGTCTATGGAGGCTCACATGTGGCTCCTATCGGGTTGGTATAGATGTAAAGTGGACTTTATTGAGTTGCAAAAAAAAAAAAGAATACAGCAAGTAAAGAAGAGACAATGAAGAACTTACAAATGAAACGATGTACATAGAATTGACAAAAAATAAAGGAATATATACAATAGCAGGAGTAACACAGGTGAATGAAAGAAAAGAATGAATGTAGATGATGACCAAACAACATGGGAAGTTTACATCAATACACAGGTTTTTAGTAACGTATTAGAGATGGAGAGCCATTTACGCGTTAATTGTGGAATTCTAAGGAATAGGAAAGATTACTATTAAAGATTTATGAGAAAGGGATGACGTAGTATATTCAGTGTATTGAATGAAATTATAAGCTAGAGTTATTGTACAATAGCAGGTGAGGTACTTATTACAGTCACATTATGGTTTCATTGTATCTAATATGAATTTACTCATACTTATTATTCTTTTTCTTTATTCAAGTTCTCCAGGACTCTTTGAGGCACCTGCATGACTTTCCAGTGAAGTAGAATGTTTCTAATATGCCACAAAGGTCAATGGGTGAGATGCCACATGAGTGGATGGGATCGCCGACTGCTCCGCAGGCACAGAGTCGCTATCCGATAAATGGAAACGACCCCAAGAGAGGAAATGGACCGTGTCATGTGACGAACAGAATTTCTTCAAGTGTCCAAAAGACTGGTTTCAGTTTAACTTTGTTTTGAGCACTTTATGAACAGAACGTCAGTCATTTCTAGTATCCGAGATTTTTTATTTTTTTTTTTTAAAACAATTCTTAAATGTTGTTTGATTGCATCGAGTTTAGAGCTTTCATTACAACGTCTTCTGTGATGGCTTTTTTTTGGCGAGTGTCAGCTTCTTCATTACCATGACCAGCCATAGGCTTTTTTGAATGATCCATCTAACCAGAATATTTCGATTCTGTGTGCGATTTTCTTACACTTGAGAATGATTCGGAATATGGATATATTTGAGCTAGGAAACCCTTTGAGTTTCTTATTTTAAACAATCCTTTATATGCCCCGCCCCTCAGAAAAACATCACATGGTCACTCTGGTGAATTCGGTGATCAATCAGAGATTTGCGTCAAGGATAACGTCTTGGATTTGATGAGCAATCAATCCCTTTCCACATTCAATGCTAATGGATTAGGTGGTTTTTTTAATAGTAATCATTTCCATAGAAAAATGTTTACTTTCGTACATAAATACAAATTTTTAAGTAAAATATTCGGGTGGATATGAAGCGGTTGGAAGACATTTCGAAAAGAGTGGAGCGGCGTTAAACAATTTTCTTTTATGTTCCTTTCTCACCCACTTAATCGGGGAGACATTTAGTAAAGGCTATGCGAAATAATTTAGTTAAAATGTTTGGGCCAAATTAAAATTCACACGAGTAAATACTACTTTCAATAGCATCAATCCTTTATTTCTAAGTATAACTTATTTTTTTACAGTTTTCTATGTTAAAGGTTTTAAAAATATTTTCTGATTTATAGTTTTGTTTACTTAAACATATTTTGCACATATATACTTCTTGAAGTTATTCTGTATAAGGCTCAGTGTTACAAAAGAATATAAAATCTTATAGGGCGCTCTTAACTTTTATAGGGCGCGTTAACCAAAACACGCTTGACATCTCTAACTTTGCTCTGAATAGATCTCCTTCGATATTTTTGTTTATGAATGAAATGTAAATATTTTAGCTTTGAGTATTGCTTCAAACTTTCACAGAAATACTTTCGTGGAAGAATCTATTAATAGCTATGCATGTATTTCCATCAAAATACCCTGCAGATAATTCGTCTTTGCAAAATATCAATATCTATTTGATGCTTTCTCGCTCATTTCAGTATTATAAAAACAGTTTCATTCCTGTTTCTATAAGGATAATACACATAACAAAAATATTCTACTTTGAATTACTGGAACTTGTCGGGTGAATTTAATATTTTTGTGGATTAATCACCATGTCGAGGATATTTTTTGCCACTGCTGGTGAAGGAAAGGAACTGGCTAGAATTTGATTTTTTTTTTTTGCTTTGCAGATTTGCGAGCTGACAAGAAACGAAATTTGTGTTTACAGTTCTATAGATATTTACATGAAATAATACACGATAGGAAGCTAGTTCTTGTTTCTTGATGGAGTGGAATGAAAGATATTTTGTGCATGCTCAACATATCGATGAAAATAGCAATGAAAACCACCACTTACTTTTTCTATGAACATGGCATTAATTTGAATACAGGCAAATAATAATAACAGAAAGAAAGTCAACTTGCTGAGTTTGCAATAGGAATACATGATTGATTGTATAATTTTGCAATTACGTCATCTTTTAAGTGATTGCGTCAGTGTCAAATATAGATGACAATGTCTACGGGTTGTATTTTTTTCATCGTCCACACTGTATATATAAGCATGAGTGATAGAAATACACATTTAAATTTATCTCAGTATACAGTGCAGATTCATTTTCTCACTGATTTGAATAAATTCAGTTAAAACACATGCTTCCATCTAAGGAACTGTCGACTGTTACTACACATTGTATTTGTTATCGAAATAATTTGCCCTATTGTGACTAGAATATAATATCGATAAATCATTCATTCGAAAATCAAATTGAGAAAGAGTATTTGTTTAAAAAATCCCCATTATGTTTCGGCCATTTTCGGCATTGTGAAATAGTTCTTCCAAATATTTCATTAAATCTGCTACATAATTTATATAACGAAGCGGAATATGCTTTTACCAACAATATGTATGTCAATGCACAGAAATAGGCTTGACTTCGCATCGATAAATTTCACTGATTTTTCAGATAAGCTAGTGCTATTTTATATTCACATGGTTTTTTTTGCTGCATATCTCCTAAAAAAAATCAAAAATTATTTCTGACATGTAAGTTTAGGATTACGGCTTATATATGTCGACTGCAAAAAATGAAAATACTGTATTTTACATTTGATTATATTCTTCACTTTTCCTCAAAACATATATATAAAACAAAAAACATAATGTTAATCAGGAAAAAACTAAAATTTAAATATTGAATAAATACATGAAAGAATATATACTAAAATGAAAATGATTTCTGCATAACACCAAACAATAGCGCCAACATAAAAGCAGTATCAGACAAACGAAAAAATAAAAAATTCAAAACATACAAAAAAAAGGCCAAAATAATTTATAGATTTAAAAAATATCATGACGACCTGCTCGTCAGGAAGAAGATCGCCTATGATATTAATGGTGCTTTTTCTGATAACCACATACGAAACCGTAACGACAAATTTTTTGCAGTTTCGTATGTTGTTAGCAAGAAAAAACATATAATATCACCGACAACTTCTCTTCCTGACTGACGGCTCATGCGCGATATTTTCAATTTAATAATTTTTGGCCATTGATTGGTTTTCTTGTGTTTTTTGATTTTGTCTTTGTTTCATGTTTGTTTTGATATATAAATATATATATAAACTTTGGTATGAACCAGCTAATTTCGCTTGTGCATCGGTATAAAATTATGTTCACTATATTTATAATCATTATATATCTGTTAAGCTTTATTTTTATTTGTTTTAAGAACAGTAATGCTTAGTCTATGCTTATACTTAGAATGCTTAGGCTATGAAACATAAGTATTTTTCAACCTTTCAAGTTATGTGATATTCAATATTTTAAATTTTTATTTCAAATACTTTAATATAAGTAACTTTTTTGAAATTAATTAGACTTTACTCACACATTAAGCTAATTTTGGGGTGAGTTTATAAATAATATTTCATGAACAGATAAAATTTGTGGTTATAATTTTAAAATTATCTCATCAAGACACATAATCCTTTACTGTAAAAGAACTGCTTTATGATATAGTACATTTTTTTTAAGCCGTTTTGCATTGATACCTCGTGTTTATTTTATATTTAAATACACATATAAATTCTACTTGGAAAATCCGCTTTATTTTCCATCTGAAATTTCGACGGTTTTTTTTGCCGTCAAGAACCTCTAATTTCATAATAGTAAGCACACAAAACTGCTACGGTTTATGCAGAGACAACTGTTACATTTGACATTATTGATTATTCTGTAATAATTATTTATCAACTGCATAGAAGTTTGGATTATTTGTCAACTGCATAGAATCTGCATTGTTATTTATCAACTGCATGGAATTTTGGATTATTTATCAGCTGCAAGAATCGCATTACTTATCAATTACGCCATTTTGTCTTGTAGTAGAATGTAACAAGAAATTTGTTGTTTGCTATAGAGAGCAAAAAAAGGTTCAGGGACATTTTGGCTAATGGTGAGGTCTCAGCTACAGGTCCAAAAGAGTTCAGGTTCGAAACTTGAATCCCACTGGAAATTTGAGTTTATGTGGACGTTTTTTTCATGTTATATCATAAGTAGGGCACCAAGCCACCTCTCCCTGCTGTTGTGCGAAAGTTTGAAAAGGAAGTGCCAGTACAGGTAACGTTCTCGATATCAGCCGCGGTTCAAAATTACGAGGTCCGTTCCAAAATAGCTCTCATGTTGCTTGAAAATGGAATTAATATAATTAAACAAAAGTATAATAATTATTTTATGTATTCATTCGCGGTAGCTTATTTTTCTTTAACAGCCTGAAGTAAGTTTTAAATTTCACGACTCTTTTTCATAAAACGTACGACGAAGATTAAATATTTAAATGTAAATTGTACCAAATATTTAATTATTTAACAAGCAAACGATGTAAATTGAAAAAGAAACAAAAGGATGGCTATCAGGTAAGAATATACAGAATCAATGTTTATTTAAAGGTAATTTTTTTTTTTTACTAGAAGGTAATATTGAGAAGAGAAAACTGGATTTAGATTATCCAAGATACAAAAAAATAAGTTCCTATTTTAAAAAACTGTCTTTTAGAAAATTAACATTTTTTTGTATCTTGATAATCTAAAATAGCACCTTCATAGTAGTATTTATTACAATTATTCATCAATTCTCTTCATTAATATTTACGAAAAAAATAAAATAGCTAAAACTCTTTATTCAGGCTTTATTAAAGGCCGCATGACTGATGCACGCCAAAAATGACATTATGCTTTTGTTTGATATGACGGCATTTCGGCGCGAAAGGCAAATTGCTGAGCGGACCTCATGACGATAATATCGAGAACGTTACTATGCTGGCACTTTCACTTTCAGGCTTTCGCGCAGCTGAGCCAGGCTTCCGGTGGACCCGGTTGGACCCGCGACCAGGTAAAACAATCTGAACACATACCAGCAAACGGCAGGGAAATTTTTGTTTGCTGATGCATTCAAATTCTATGCGGTAATGCGGGCCGCTGTCAATCAGGCCCGTACGTGATAATGCGGGTGCAATGCGGCTGACAAATAATCCCGAACTTCTATGCGTTGATAAAATAGTATTACCAGAATAATCGGTTGGCTCAATGTCAATGTTTGATTATATCTCTGCGTAAAACTTCGGCTGATTTTTTATCAGCACTATTGATTCATGACGGCGAAACCGTCATTTCGGATGTCAAGCGAGATTTTCCGAGAAATTTATGTATTGGCTATTTAAATAAGCACGGGCATTCGTGGCGCGGCAGCAATAAAGTTCGCTTTTTTACTGATAGCGGTAATAACTTCAATGTGATGAACCATTTAAAATACATGACACAAAATAAAACTAGCAATCTTCGAAGAGACCTTTCAAACCAAGTGTTTGAAATAAAATTTAAAAGTGAATATCTTTATGAAAACTGAAAAATAGCATGAGGGTATATTACAAGCATCTTCAGTATGGCGGAACAACGTACTGAACCACAAAACAAAATAAAAAACAGAAGCTGGCTGAATATATGTAACAATTATAAAAAATATGGTGAAATATAGACACATGCCGATGCAATCAAGGAAGTTTATATACTATATAATAACCCTTATCAAAGGCTTCGACGAGGAGCAGAGACGAAATTCCAAAAAACGCGAGGCGAAGAGGTAATAAAAAAAAATTGTGGGGTGAAAATATCATGACGGGCAACAGATAGGAAGGAAGGCCTGTGATGTTAATAGGGTGAAAAAAACAACGACGGCATGCGAGCAGTGAAAAACGATAATACTGACCTAAAATAACTATCGAAAAAGCACTTATTTAACAACACTGACGGTCTCGTAAATCTATAGTGACGCTGTTCTTGTTTGTTCTGTTCGCTCTTTATGTTAATACATTGCGCGAATGCAGGA
>BGPR01000008.1:2326862-2375227 GCA_013235015.1 Araneus ventricosus | reverse complement strand
CTGTGAGTTTTCTTTGCATGACTTAATTATTTCAGACTTGATGGGGAGAGCTCTGAATGAAATTTTAAAGTTATATTTTAATTAAGGTCGTTTTATCATTTCTACAATGATGGTATAAGCTCAGATTTTTTTTCTACTTTCAAATAAATTTGTCTTCAGCAGATGTTCCTTTATCATTATTGGTAAATTGCCTTCATTGGCTTTCTAAATAAAGTAATCATCTTAAACCTCAATAATAACAGTTTTAAAGACAGAAAAATCTAAACGGTGTTCATGGCTATTAAATTCCTGGATAAATTCACATTTCGAGCCTCTGAAAAATTAATGAAAGCAGGTTTCGGTACAAGACAACAGACATTAATCTTGGTTTTTTTCTTACCTTTTGAATTTCTAGAGAAAACTAATCGCTTTGAAAACAGCTGGTGCCACTTGTTCATACAATGAAAAAGAGCTATGCTTCTAATAAAGGGATATTTTCATTAAGGATATCAAATGTTTGATACTTACAATGAAAATTCTGGAAAATTGGATAATATATTATATAATTGTCAGAAGAACCGTAAGTTATGTGGACAAATAACTTAAAATATGTGCTTCCTAAATATGCGTGTTGTTTTCGAGCATAACTACTAAGAATTTAGGAGAAATTTTTTACAATGTATACAAAACTTCTTAAATGAATAAATAATTATTATTATCACTTCTTATTTCTAAGTATCTTCTGCATTATAATACTTATTACTTATTTAACTTTAAAATAGCTCTTTTATTCAAATATTAAAAGGAAATAATTATAACGAAATATTAAATGGACGATTCTGAAAATGTCATTTCAAAAATTCCTTATTTTCAAAAAATACTTTAAGTTAAAATACTTTCGCATGAAACTCTCATATGAAATAAATTAAGTCTATTTTGTTATTTTACTAATAGTCTATATACTACACTTGAAGTAATAGATGTATATAAGTTTAATATATTATTACATCTGCATATAAACATGGAAATAAACATTGAAACGAACCTACCATATAAACATAGGACTTTGGGTTTCGTAAGTGGGAATAGTGAGCGCTTCTTTCATTTATAACAAAAGTTAACCTATGAAAATATTTAATTTGAATTCTCTGAATTTACAATAATTTCTGTTAATTAATTTAAAGTGTTTAGTAGTGGACAGTAAGAGTTCTAGAAAAACCGACAATATAATTCCACAATATAATATAGGGGAAGTAATAAAGGAGAAATGTACTTCCACTATGAAACACTCTTTCATTTTACAAACTATTTATTCATACATAAGACAATTTAACTTTTTCAGATCCATTAGTTTAAAAATTTGACAAATTTATAGTGTGATAAAGGAGAAATATATTCCCGCTGTGAAACAATCTTTCATTTAACAAACTATATATCCATATATAAGCCAATTTAACTTTTTCAGATCCATTAGTTTAAAAATTAGACAGGTTTATAGTATTATGAGATTACAAAATGTTTAATTCAATGAAATTCCCATTTTTTTTTTTGGTGTGAGACAAAAATACACATGCAGCATATGGAAGATGAATTTCTGAAAATCAGATATAGTCTCTTTAATTTATGAACTTTCTGATTTTCTCTGCAGGAGAAATTCAACCGATTACTTTAGTTCTGAAATTAAGCTCGTTATATAAATAGCATTTATGTATGCCCTTATTTTACATTTATTTTTATTTTGTATTAATCTTATTTTAGATTCATTTAACATTTAATGCAGTTTTGACAAGTATTGAAAGCAATAACAAAGTATGTCAAAAAATATGACCTTCAGAATGGCCGATGTATATATATATATATACTATCAGGGAAGAAGTAAATTATACAGGCTTCCAATAAAGGACTTCGTCAATTTAAATTAAATCACTCAGAATCGGAGATCAATAGCAGAATGAAAGCAGTGATATGTTTATTTTGAAAGACTTAAAAATCTGATGCAAAAGTTTTAAAATTAGTTACAATGTTGCCAACAGAAGACGCAGTAAGAGAAAAAAGCTGTAAACCTTTCTTTCCAAGCAGTTGTTGCCATCACAGAAGTGTCGATTCAAAATGTGCATCTTTCTCTGAAAAGAGATAGAGCAGACGAAGAAGGAAATTTTTAGACACACTCTGTATTAGGTTAAGGGAAATGGACTCAATGCCTTGCAGATCAACTCTTCAAGCTCTTCCACTGTTGCAAGATTGTTCTGAAAAAAAAATGGCATTCAATGTGTTCCACACATTGATTCAAAACCGCAGGGACCCTTTTATGTTTCAAATGCGGAATTGTCCGAAGACTGATCACTGTACTTTAGACCAATGTTTTAAGGAATTAGCTTGAGAGTGCAGTGGCGGCGATTGGGTGAAAAAATTGGGGGGGGGGGTTAATGTTTAGACAGATAAAAGTACCCCGGAGTATGTTGTTAATAATAAACAACAGTGCTTTCGAAAACAGTGTTCGGTTAATTGACAGTATCAGGGCCAGGCTTTAAATAGGGTCTATCTAGGCCATGGTCAAGGGGAAAGCTGTCAGGGGGCGCATACACCGAAGAAATAACCACCAAATATTTAAAAACTTCTCAGTATTATTTTGAAAAGCGTATATAAAATGATGTTTCTGGAATTTACATTCGTTAAATTAAATTAAATATATTGAACGATACATTTTTTCGTTTTTTTAACCACCTTTTCTTGTCCTTGTACTTTCATGTGTTGGAACCGATTCAATAAGATCTGTCCACTTGAAGCCTATTCACGCAGAAAAGCAAGAACAAAGATGTTTTAATTGGTATTTCACTCGCTTTCAAGAAATTCGATTAAGTATTTTTGCAGGTGTTATTTTTATATTATTTGACAAATAGTGTAATTTTGAATTAAAAAATTAGCATGGTCCAAGGATTATAAAGATTTTATTAAATGATTATATGCTTCAAAAATAAACGATGGTACATTAAATTTAAAATTATATGTTAATTTTTTGAGAGGAAGCGCAGAATATGCTTTGTCCTAGGGCGCAGAATTGTGTAAATCGGACCCTGGGCATTGCAGTAAAAGACGACCAACCTTATTATTACACCCAGTAAAATATTCCTGCAATTATCCTAATGCAGTTTGAAAATAACTACCATATTTGAACAGAATATTTCTTATTCAACACAGTCCCCTGTCTTAGACTATAGCGAAATAACTCGGTGTTACACTCATCGAAATCCTGAACCAGAGAGATATGAACTCTCCCCGCTATGTTGAATACTGAGCTGATCAGAATCTAGTGAAGAACTGCTCGAGGGAGCGTTGAATAATTCTTGTTCCCATGAGAAAACCCATTAGTATCAACGTAGGTGATTACCTACCACAGGTGACAAAGATTTCATAATGGAAGAAGACGCTCATGAAGGAGTGTATTGTGATAAAAATGGTTTCAAAAGAAGCGTAAATGTATACGTTGCCATTGATGCCTACTTAGGCAGCTGGAAAAGCTAAGATAATTTTAAAATCGGTTCTATTTTCCTTCTAACAGATGTCGCAGTCATAAATCCCACTGACTGAACAAAGAAGTTCTTTTGACCCTTTTGACAAGTGGTCATTAAGAGATAGGAGTCGTCTTAATGAAGAGGTAGGTAGGTAACATTCATAACAATTTCGTCATTTTTACGGATATTTTAATTAAAAATTAAGCACCAGCGATTACTTATTTTAATTGCTCAGATATTGCTTCATTTTTACATTTTCTAGTTTTTGACCTCTAAAATAAAATAAAATTTAATTTTACCGAAAAAAGTGGAGGGGGCGGTTGCCCACCTCGTGTACCCCCTAGTCGCCTCCACTGTGCGAGCGCAGCATAGTGAGCCACCTATCGACAACATTTGTAGCTAATTTTGAAACTTCTGTATCATATTTCACTGCTTTCAAAATAAACATATCACTTGTTTTAATCTTGTATCGACCTCCGTTATCCCCGAGTTATTTAATTTTAAACTGAGGGAATCATTTCCGGGACTCGCTGCGCATACCCTACATCAGTAAATTTTCATTCAGGGTCATTAAGTAAAAACAGATGAAAAATGAATTTGTTACACATTTTTATGTTGTTCATGCTGCATTTATTAACATATATTCAGATTCTGTAATTTTTTCAACCTCCTTTTTCCTGACAACGTATCGGAGAATCCTACCGAACCTTCACTCTATGAGATATTCCAAAGCACTGGTGATAGCAACTGATATTGAACTGAAATACGAAGCTATTTTTGATAGCAAAGTATTCTGTTCAAACATTACTATTTTAGAATAATATTTCCTATAGTCCATTTTGAAGACTCACAACATCTCAGAAAATCTCAAGAACACGTGTTTTCAAGTTCATTCAAAATTCGTTCTTTTTAAAAATGCCTAATATGAAATAAATATTCGAAATATAAATCTTATTTTGCCACAGTGAAAGATTTTTTGCGATTGAATATAAATACTTATTTCAGTGAATGTATGCATGAATATCGAAAACAGATAAATTTCTAAGAAAATCCTTAAATCTTAAATTCTTCCTTAAGATAATCTTACAGAAAATGTTTTCAGACCTATTTATAAATATATCGAAAACTTGAAGAATTTTGTAGTTTTTTGATGAAAACGCAGTACCAAAAACAGATTTATTTTGATTTTTTAAAGATTAAAAGTTTTAATTTGTTTCCTGCCGTAGACATCGAAAATCAATTAAATTGGGAAAAAGCGCATTTAAAATTTAATAACTTATTATTAATGTCCAATTTTAAAATATAAAAATAAAGCAGGATTATATGTTCTTATTTTGCATTTATGTCATGAATATTCCAGAATGAATTCTTGGCTGTTATATTAAACCATACACTATCTAATAATAAACATTATAAATCTAGGAAATCTTTGAAAGTTTCTAAAAACATATTTAGAAGAATCTATTGTTTTTCTAAAATGTAGAATTATGAATCGTTGAAAGAGCTTATCTCAAGTCAGACAAAGAATAGACAAAAGTGCCTAGGAAAGAAATAATGGAATCTATATTTAGTGGTATAGATTTCGAGTGACAAAAGCAATACATCAAAGGTATGTTGAGAAAAAGAAGGAATGGATCAAATTATCGAATTTCTTGTTAACTGGAAATGAAAACAATTCCTTGGAAATATAAGAACTGGATTTTTCCTGAGGATGTATTTTCTAAGGTTTCACTATTACTTCTAGCGGTTGATTTTGTCTCGATATCATTTACTATTTTTTTACTGCAGTCTTTCTCTTAAAATATAGTATAAAATATTTCCGCTTCATATTGATAAATAAGGTATTTTGGTAAAGAAAGTATAATGTAGACATCGTAGTCCAAAGACTTCACTGTAGAAGTTATGCTGTTACTGTTGTTGTGGCGTTTCAAAGACAGTAATCCATTTGCAAAATTTTAGATTACTATCGCAGTTGAAGATGATTTTTTTTAGATTTTCGTTGCATCATATAAAACATTTTAAGAACATTTTAAACACACACACATATATATATATATATATAACATCATGGTTTCTGTGAGGTGTGTATATATATATATATATATATATATATACACACAAATATAAACAAAAACAGAAACAAATGCAAAAATAATATAGACATAATTCATTTATGCGTCTTCAATAATTTCATCTCGAATGGCGAAAATATTTTCTTACAGATTAAAGGAATTCTACAGGGGTCTTGTTTTTCTTCTTTAATTGCAAATCTATTTCTTCATTTTTACGAGAAAGATACTGTTTTAAGTCTAAATTCAGCTTTTAGATATATAGATGACATCCTGGTTTTTAATTTTAAAGATTTCTCTTCAGTTAGTAGGGATATTTATCCTGAGGAACTAAAATTAACTAAAACTAACGATAACTATATTAAAGCTATTTTTCTTGATCTTGATATTGAAAGTCATAACGAATTAAAATTAAGCATTTACGACAAAAGAAATGAATTTAAATTTAATGTTAATAGATTTAATTTTTGAAATTCTAATATCTCTTTTAAGATCTATAAAAACACAATATTACATCAATTACTAAGGATCAAAAATATTTGTAACAATTCAGAATCAAAGAAAAAACAAATTGAACTTTTCAAAAACAATCTGAACTCTAATGAAATTCCCGATTCTCTTTATTTGCCCTTATTCCACAACGTTCTGTAGGAAAAAAGAAAAAAAAGGGAAAAAAATCTTTGCTATTTTTGCCTTTATTCTATTTGCCTCTGATCTTTTGTTTTTCACAGTCGATCTCATTTTGGTTAATTGTCTATTGTTTACTTTCTGATACTCGTAAAATTTGTCTGGGACTTCACGGACAGTAGAGGCTTCTAAGACTCTTCACTTCCCACTCCTAGTAAATTATTTCCTCCACTCATACCGTTAACTGTCAACCACCTCAGCCGTGTTCACGTCAGCACTTTTAAACGATGGTTTGTGCCGCGTGCGTTTGCGTCTGTTTCCTTTGTCCCTTCTCTAGTGGACTACTGGGTGAGTTTTGACACTTTTTTCTTCATTCTTGTTTTGCTTTGTTGGTTATGAGGTTGGGTTTCATATGTTTTATTTCAAATGGGCCTGATCTTTTCATTATTTTTATTATTTCTATTTCTAATTTTTCAATTGGACTCTTAACTCTTAGATTTGTTTCCTTATTTCAAAATATGGTTTTGTTCGGTGTTCCAGGGAAACAAACTCTCTTTTTAGCATTATTTCTAGAGTTTGTGATTAGAAAACACCGAATTCATTGATATATACGCCCGTTCGGGATTTCCCTCGCTGATGACGCGTCCTGGACGTTGGCGATCTGTTCCCCTTTTTTTTTGGTTTTCATTTATGACATGGTTTTGTTTTCTTTTGATAATATATATATATATATATATATATATACTGGCTGTTACCCGCGACTTCGTGCGCGAAGAATTTGAATTATAATTTTTTTAATTCAAGAATGTAAATGTTTTGTTGCATTTTTAAAGGGGAAAGTAAAAGTTCTGACGGTTGATAATATTTAATTGGACGGCTGACAGGAGTATACTGTACATGTATGCTGATATAGTTATGTACATCGTTTATCTATGCTAATACACTTTTGCATATCCCGTCATTTGCACAAATGTAGAGGTTGTGTGGGCTGGACACACGTGAACACGCCACATATAGTTAGTTGCCCATGCGAAAAATATGGTTTTTCCAAATGTACGCGTGCCACTTTCAGTGTCTGGCCCTGAGCTTGGCAAATGCTATTTTTAAAGGGATTTGTTACCTTTTGAACTGAGATGATAAATTCTTCGGTATTATCGGAAGGAGTGAAATTAAAACACTCTCTCTTCTCCCTATATCAGTCATAACAGTAGCTTTGATGACGTTTGGACCTAGGCGTGTAATTTGTAACCGTGTGCCATTGCGCAGTCTCGGTATATCGAGGTTACGTATTGGTAATACTGGCACACCGACTATCAATCTCGGCTTGCCGGAAGGTGCCCCCAACAATTCTAAGATGCTCTACAGGATATGATGTTCCTTGTTAATGCCCATTACCGTATCTACAGATGGATATTCTGTAATACCTCACTGTGAAAATTAAACAAAACATCGAGAGATTAATTCAGTAACGTCATTGGATCACTGTGTAACCGTATTAAAAGTTGTAAATCCTACGACAACTGGAAAACGGAAGTGTAAAGTTTTCTTTGTTGTTTATGTTCAAACAAAGCAATATTTTCTTATATTATCTTTAACACTGGCAAAAGCCGGCGCGCGAAACAGTAATTTGGCTTGAATTTATTTCTATAAGAATAAAAAGTATTGTTAGAAATTCTGTTAAAAATATATTTTTAAACCTTTATAACAATCAGAGAAAACACTTCATCGCAAAGGAATTATCATCTTTAGAAAGATAATTGTCTGCTCTTTAATTTGGCATAAAAAGAAATGTTGCCTAATAAATATTTCAGAAGTTATTGGCAAAAACCTTCTGAGTATTAGGCTTAAAAGAGGCTAATTTTCGTTATTTAATTAAATACTCTAAGAACTAATTAACTCTGAAAGTTAAAAATAGCACCTTTGACCTAAAAATATTCTGTAGAATGTCGTGTGTAAATTTCATGTCGCTACCGTGCACCGTTTAGGAGGAGTTCTTGTGACCGACCGACAGACAGACAAACACATGTAATTTCTGCCTTATTTTATAGATATTTATAAAGATAAGCAAAATTTTCAGAAATAAAGGTAAATTAGTTCAAAGTCTAACCGTTGCCTAGCAACGGAGTAGTTATAAATTTGCGTTATTTCCAAATCGTCTGCACTTAATTAAAGTTATTAAACCTTAAAAAAATTAATAACAATTGAAAGTCAAATGTCACAGAAATAAAATTGGTATCACAGAAGAGGTAAAAGTTTGGACCTTAAGATGGTATAAAAATAATTTTTATCGGACAATTTGTTCCGAAGTTATAGTGGAAAAAATGATCACGTGATAGTTGATTTTAAAAATAACTTATTTCACATGTTTTCGCATTCCTGAAAGATCACGTGACAGTTGATTGAAAAATAAAATAATCTTCATCGAGAATCGCTGAGTCAATGGGCTTTGTTAATTATTTAATTGTTGTCTGTAGTCAAAAATAATTAATTTAACATGATTTCACCTAGCCTATGTCCGTTCTTGGGTTTCAAGTTACAACTCTGCCAATTTTCATCCAAATCGGTTTTGTAGTTTGGTCGTGAAAGCGTAACAAACAAAGAGACAGACACACTTTTGCATTTATTATATTACTAGCTGTTACCCGCGACTTCGTGCGCGAAGAATTTGAATTATTAATTTTTTAAATTCACGAATGTAAATGTTTCGTTACATGTTGAAAGGGGAAATTAAAAGTTCTGACGATTGATAACACATAAATGGACGACTAACAGGAGTGTCTGCTGATATAGTTAGGTAATTTGTTTATCTATGCTAACACATTTTTGTATACGACGTTTTTTGTTTTACGTTTTTTGCACGGATATAGAGGTTTTATGGTCTGGACACACGTGAACACGCCACATATAGTTGCCCATGGAGAAAATATGGTTTTTCCAAATGTACGCCTTGACCTTTTTGGCCCTGAGCCTGTGAAATGCTAATTTTAAAGGGAATTTTTACTTCTTGAACTTGGATGGTAAATCCTTCGGTATTATCGGAAGGCGTGAAATGAAAACACTCCCTCGTTTTTAAACACTCTCACGACGTTTGGACCTAGGTGTGCAATTTGTAACCGTGCGCAGTCTCGGTACATCGAGGTTATGTATCAATAGTACTGGCACACCGACTTTTAATCTCAGCTTGTCGGAAGGTATCCCTGACAATTCTAAGGAGTTGAAGAACTTTTTATCTGTTATATGAAGAAGTTGATGTTACTTGTTATTGCCCATTAGCGCATCTACAGGTAGATATTCTGTAATACCTCCCACCATTTGTAACATATTTTTATTTTATTTATCTGACCTAAACTTTCATTAATGAATGCCGAAATTACCAATTCAAAACCATTCTCTATTCCTCATATATTCTTCGTTACTGTAAATTACATCATTGTACTCAATGGTATCATCAGGCCCTTATAATCTGTGGAATATACCATCCATCATGCTATATGTCATCCACTTCTACCATTAAAAAGAATACATAAGTTTCTAAATATTAATCCAAAAACTCTTGCAGCTATATCATATCTATCAATAGATTTCTGTCCCGGCGTCAATTTATCTACAGCTTCTTGAATAAAATCTGATATGGAAAAGATACAAATATAAAGAACTAAAATTAAATAGACTGCAAACTCGAAAAATGAAATTCAAGCGTCGACTTCAGTAATTTAAGTTATTATTTCATAAATAAATTATTTGTTTATTTTCTCAGAAAGATCACATTATCGCGGCTTTCTTTACAATCACGTGATGTTTGACATTAAAAATAAGTTATTCTTCGTGTAGTTTATCGGTGAGAGCGATACAGGTGAGAGCAAACAAACAGACAGACACACTTTCTCATTTAATATATTATTAAGGATTTATTATTTATTAGGAAACGCAGGTAAAAATGACAGGTGATATGAAAGTGATTTTTTAATCTAATTAAATAATCTTTAGAATTCTTTAAGAACCAATGAAAACATTGCCAAACGATATTGGAAAAAAATAAACAGAATAAATAAAGGCAAAGTAATTACACCGTTGCCTAGCAACTCATCAGTATCAACTCTAGTATCATTAAATTTGATTTATTTTAAAATCGTCTGCGTGTCAACTTTTTATTAAATTTTGAAAAAATAATAAAAATTGAAGTAAAAATGTCACAGATATAAAATTTATATCATTAAAAAGGTAAAATTTTGAACTTTAAGATGGTATAAAAATAATTTTCGGGGGATAATTTGCTCCTAACTTACAGCGGAAAAACTGTTTCGGTTATTTTTTAATTAACTGACTGTTTAATTAACTTTTGAGCGTTAAAAAGTTGACAGTAATCTTCCCCTTGTCTTAATTAATAAGTGTGCAAAGTTTGGTTAAAATCAGCGCAGTGGTTTAGAAGGAGTTGTAGAACATAGATACATACAAACATATATACAAACATATATACAAACATACATACAAACATACATACCCACAATGACTTTTATTTATATTAAGATTAAGGATATATATATATATATATATATATTACGCGCAATGAGATACCTTATACTTCATGAAAGATATAAAATTAAAAGATTATCGATCAAAAACACAGGATGATATTAATTAATTTTATAACATAAGGGTCTTAAATTGGGTTTCAAGCTATAGTAATGTCGTAAACGTATTCGATTATTAATATATTGATGATATTCTTTAATATATGGCAATAGACAAATATTCAAGTACAAATTTGATGACCCTGCACAGGACAGAATCTTTGTGTTCTTTTCAACAAAAATGCGCTACTGAAAATTCTGATACTCCTATGATTTTAAAGCAAAAGTTGCATTTGTAAATTTGTAATACATAGAAAAATCACTCCTTTCGTTATGAGATTAATGGTTCAAATTGACGTACTTATACGAACTTTTCTGGATAACAGAAATAAGAGAAGGTAACACTTTTTGTCATCGAAATGCAAGGCCGCAAATGAAGCGATTATGCGGAAGAAGGACATTTTCATTCTTTGTATTTTATATGGTTAAATATATTATTAATAAACATGAGTTGATATTTTTAGATGAAGTGAGTAAACAACTTGCAAGAATGATTTTTCAGAAACATGCTTCTGAAACGAAAAGAAGGAAAAAAGAAGAATTTAGAAATGTTTTACTTTGTGTATGAATATATAGAAATATTGATCTTTTTTTGATTTCTGAACAGCAGGAAAGGTTTATTTGACCTGTTTCGTAAGGTAAAGATTCAAAGAATTTGAAGTTTCAAACAACGTCTTTGAAGTTTTCGGTAGAAAATATCCAGTTTGACTTTGAAAGCAAAAATGGCTAATTTCTAAACATATCCTATTTCTGAAAATCTCAGATAATTGTACAAAAAGGAAAGTTATCGTCTGTAATCTCTTTGTGAGACATGAAAAGGTGGAACAGTGTGCTAAAATAATAATAACAATAAAGAGGAAAGAATGAATAAATGAGTCTCTAAATGAAATAAGAGAAGCAATATAATATGTCCAGCAGTGCAGTTAATGCATGCTTTTTAATACATGGAACACAGACTGTTACAAATGAAATTCAAATCTTAATCGCTAACTGCAGAAAAGAGCAAGTCCAAAACTCAAAACCTTCTTACTAGGCCAATGGTTAAGTATTTTAATCAAAAATGTACACGAAATGTGTATCACAAGATAGCGTCACATATTTAGAAAAAATTAAATTGAATTTCGATTTACTAGGAACGATAGCAAATAGTATTTTTATGTCTACAGTAAAATTAGCACTTTATGACTTGTTCCCTTTAGAATGTGTTAGCATACATGCATGTGATTATAAAAGTTCGAAGTAATTGTTTTCAGAAACCTAGTCCAAGTATAAATAAATGTCATTGTATGTTTGTTCCACATCTGTTCCTAAACCACAGAATCGATTTCAACCTAACATGGGACAATTACAGGGTGTCCAGCGAATAAGATCCTGATTTGAAACTTATATATATCTCAGAAACAAATATCAATAGAAGAATGCGGTAAACGGTATGCTTATTAGCTAAGCTGTAAAAATGTTATACAGAAATTTTGAAAATTTAGTTAAAAAACCGTTAACAGATGGCGCTGTACGCCGAAAAACTTGTTCTCTGCAAGCAGTCTGAAAAAAGTCAAGTCAAGCAGTGTTTGCAATCAGAACACAATGTTTTCGAAATGTTCACCGTTCGAAATAATGAGGTGGCGTAAACGAAGAATGAAATTTGACATCACATCCTTCAATGTCTCAACGGAAATGGAATTACATGCCACACAATTCGCCGATTCAAGCTCATCGAGCGTAGAGGGATGGTTTTCGCAGACAGTGTCTTTCAATGTGCCCCACAAAAAGTAGTCGCAAGGAGTCAGATCGGGCAAATATGGAGGCTAATCCATTCCTGTGCTAGTAAATTTGGGATAGTCCAACGCAATTACTCTATTCCTGAAGTATTCATCAAGAAAGCGAAACACCTTTTCTGTACGATGTGGTATAGCCCCCATCTTGCATGAACCACTCGATTCTTGGTCGATTCTCCAACGCTAGCTCTCTGCTGACAAATTGTTCCAAAATTGTAATGTAGCGTTCACTAGAGATCGTTTCTCGCATGAAAAAAGGGCCGATAATGCATCTGCTGCATACCGCAACCCAAGCAGTAACTTTAGCGAATGCAGTGGTTTCTCTCCACACAAATAAGGATTTTCGGAATCCCAAAATTTCCAGTTTTGTTTATTCACGAATCGATTTAAGTGGAAATGTGCTTCATCTGTGAAACAGATGCAACCAACATCATATCCTTCATTATCAATCATTGTGAGAATCTCATTCGCAAAGTCAAACCTTTGTCGCACAGCTTTTATGGGTATGGCATAATGACTTTGGATTTTTTATGGGAGCATCCGTAGGCTGTTTCTCAATATTTTTTGCGTACTTGAACGCTTCAAACCAATCTCTGATGCAATTCTTCGGACAGTATTCCTTGGTTTTGCTGAACAATTCCAGAAACTTTGGCGACATTTTCAGAAGTGACTACAGTTTGCTTGGGTCCAACATTTCCCACTCGATTATCATCCACGCTGCCTGTCCGTTCGAATTTGGTGAAGAGCCTTGCGAATGGTTTTTGCATCGGGTCCTTTTGGAACATTAAATCGTTTTTGAAAACTGCGCCTCGTTGTCTAGGACTGCGTTCTAATTTATGATACTCCAGTACCAGAAAAACACGTTGTTCAATGGAATACATGATTTCAAACTCTACGCTAACCTCCTTTCACGATATTCGGGGAGCACAATTTATAGTGTTGCGTTTACAGTGCCATCTCTCAACGATTTTTGTAACTAAATTTCCGAAATTTCTATATAACATTTTTACAGCTTAGCTAATAAACATGTCATTTACCGCATTCTTCTATTATTATTTGTTTCTGAGATATTTAATTTTGACATCGGGGTCTTATTCGCTGGACACCCTGTATTATAACCCTTTATGTCTCAACAACTCCGATTTGAAAAAAATGACTCAGATGTTAGAATACATCATTTTAAGTGTGGAAAAAATCATTTAAAAAAATTTATCACATTAAAATACAATTTATTGACAAAAAGGGGTTTTAAATTTTTGTAACATAATGCAAAATGGCATCAAAAATTCAAAATTTCAGTGTTTAAAACAGTTGATAGTTTTGTTTTAACAAAGACCTTCACCACATTTCTCATAAATGGATGTGCCCACTCTTTTTAACTTCACTAAATCAATTAACTCCACTAAGCTTACTTTGGGAAAGACAGCGTCTTTTGGGTTTGTTGCAGAAACGGTTAAGATAAGAGAAGAATGCTGTCAACTTTACAAACTGCAAAAGTTAATTACATATTCAATTAATTGGAAGTCAACCGACTTTTTACCGCTGCAACTTTGCAGCAAATTATTGCACAAAGAAGATTTTTATATAATCTTAAAATTCAAAATCTTACCTTGTCAATGACACTAGTTTCATTCTCGTGTATCTCTGACTTTAATTTTTATTGATCTTCCGAAATTAATTTTAAGCGTAACTTGTAACAATGTCATTAATCGCTGTAACGAAATTAAAATCAACTTCAATGTCTTCCATTTTTTAATATATTCATTTGGTATGTCATAATCTTATAATATTTTATAGTTTTAAACATCTGTATTTCAACTCTAATACGCTGAATTATAAGATTTTTAATTAACACGAAATTTTTTTAAAGTTTTTATTGCAAATATTATTTTGCTTTTAAAGTGGCAGCATGTAAAAGCAGGTGCTTGCAAGCACTAGATTATTTAAAAAGCATAATAAATAAATGAGTAGAGATGAGAGCTCTTATCAATGCGGACGATATTGAAATAAAGAAATTTGGAAATGCTCAAAGAGCCAAAATTATGGATAATGATAACAAAGTTATTTGAAAATATAAAAATATTAATAGTAAAATGCATTTTAAATGAGTAACTTAAAAGTTTAAATTTAAAATGAAAAGCCAGTTTTCTACAAGTCTGAAGTTAGATAGGAAGAGGAGTTATCTTTGATTATAGAAGTGGCATAGATAAAATTTCCTAATTGTAAGTTGCTTTAATTTGAACTTAAAAGTTCATAAATTAAGATCGAAGTGCAAGAAATACATCTATGTTTTCTGAGGATGAATACTTTTAAATCACAGAGTTTAGTGAAATTTCGGACAGTTTTAACCCTAGAATGGCGATTCGAGTGATCAGATGCTTATCATTTAATGATAAGAAAAACCGCTTCGTTGTTGAAAGGATGTAATCGAGAAGATTATAGAACTTTGAATAGTGATTTAACAATGCCTAACAGAAAACGGAAGTTCAATTATTAAATTCAAAGAAAGTCAGACATTAATAGTTTAAGAAAGCAAAAAATAAGAAATACAAAGAAAATTCATGTTTTTGTAGAAAGCCAGAGAAAAGTTTGTAAAAATATGTTTAGACCCATGAAGAAATTATTACTCTAACAACATCGTGTATATAAGCTAATTATTTCCGAAATCACCGAAAATTTAAAATTGAATAATATCTTGTTATTGTTCCGTATTTCCAAACTAGACAACATCTTTCTTTTAAAACAAGTTGTAAATGCAAACTTTAATATTTTCAAAAATATTGACCACTTCTATTATTTTATTTTACATTTTCGGTTATTTTAAATAGTCCTCCTCCATCATGGTTTTATCATTAGCCATTATTTCCCTTAAAATTATTTATATAAAAAATATGTGAAAAGTAGAAAAAATGTCACTGATACGTCACTTACATAACTAAATTCTAAAACAAGTATTTAAATTCAAATACATTTTATTCGTTTTAAAGAAAATACAACCAATTAATTTAATGCAAAACAAATAAAGAAGTAGAAATTTCACTACAAGAACACCAATTGACATGTTTAAACAGTAAATATAGGCTAATATAATATCTCAATATATTATACCTTTACATCACAAGCATATCGTTTTACTTTAGATTTATATCGATTTAAAAGGATAATGGTTATAACAAAATAAAAAAAGAGATCTTAACATCAACTAAATTTCTCAAGATTAAACAGCCTATATAATTTTTTAAACTGATGCAAGATATTTTAGATAGGAAGTTTTATTTGACATAGGCATAGATCTGAATATAGGAAGAGCGACTGAAAGGTAAAATAAAAACTTAAAAAACTTCCATTTATCAATAGCAGGTGTTTCTTGATGTAGTGGGGTGTGTGTCTGTGATATGCCTCTAAATTCTTTACCGAATCTCCATTTATCGGTTTCCGCTAATGGGATAACCGTAGTTAAGTACAGAACTATATTCCTTCGCCAAGTTGGTTAGACTTAATGAAAATAGATTTTTTCAAGCTTTACCCATATTAAATCTTTAAGATTCTCCGATAATATCAGAAATTTCATAATAAAAGAAAGATATCTTTAAAAGCAAATTTCACTTTAAATATTCAAAGACAGCGCACCCATTCGCTGCTTAAGTTACAATTGCTTTTATTTGTTATACATGAATAATTCTCAAGTAAAGGCTTATAAGAAAATTAAACACATTTCTTAAAAGTTAATTGTTTTTTAATTAAGATATAACAAAATACGAATTTCAATCAAATAAAGTAGTGATGATAGTGATTAAAGATAACGAATTCTTTTTGTGTTTTATTTTCTACTAGCTGTTACCCGCGACTTCGTGCGCGAAGAATTTCAATTATTCTTTTTTTTAATTCACGAATGTAAATGCTATGTTGTATTTTAAAAGGGGAAAGTAAAAGTTCTGACGGTTGATAATACTTAATTAGACGGCTGACAGAAGTGTACTGTACATGTATCCTGATATAGTTCTGTAAATTGTTTATCTATGCTAATATGCTTTTGTATACCACGTTACTTGCACGGATGTAGAGGTTGTGTCGGCTGGGCACACGTGAACACGCCACATATAGTTGCCATGCGAAAAATATGATTTTTCTAAATGTACGCCTGCCACGTTCAGTGTCTGGCCCTGAGCCTGGCAAATAATATTTTTAAAGGAATTTGTTACCTTTTGAACTGAGATAATAAATCCTTCGGTATTATCGGAAGGCGTGGAATTAAAACACTCTGTCTTCTCCCTATATCAGTCATAACAGTATCTTTCATGACGTTTGGACCTAGGTGTGTAATTTGTAACCGTGTGCCATTGCGGAGTCTCGGTATATCGAGGTTACGTATTAGTAGTACTGGCACACCTACTTTCAATCTCGGCTTGTCGGAAGGTGCACCTGAAAATTCTAAGATGTTGAAGAAAAAAAACGATGATGAAAAAAAACCTACAAAATATGATGTTCCTTGTTAATGCCCATTACCGTATCTACAGATGGATATTCTGTAATATCTCACTGTGAAAATTAAACAAAACACCGAGAGAATAATTCACTAACGTCATTGGATCACTGTGTAACCGTATTAAAAGCTGTAAATGCTACGACAACAGGAAACCGGAAGTGTAAAGTCTCCTTTGTTGTTTATGGTCAAAGAAGGCAATATTTTCTTATATTAACTTTAACACTGGCAAAAGCCCGCGCGCGAAACAGTAATTTGGCTTGAATTTATTTCTATAAGAATAAAAATACTTGTTAGAAATTACGTTACAAAAATATTTTTAAACCTTAATAACAATCAGAGAAAACATTTCATCGCAATGGAATTAATAGCATTAAAAAGATAAATTTCTGGTCTTTAAAATGGCATAAAAATAATTGTTGTCTAATAAATATTTCAGAAGTTACTGGCAAAAAACGTCTACTCATAAGGCTTAAAAGCGACTAATTTTCGTTATTTAATTAAATACCTTAAGAATGAATTAACTCTAAAAGTTGAAAATAGCACCTTTGACGTAGAAATATGCTGTAGAATGCCGTGTGTAAATTTCATGTCTACCGTTCACCGTTTAGGAAGAGTTCTTGTGACCGACCGACAGACAGATAGATACGTGTAATTTCTGCCTTATTTTATGGATATTTATAAACATAAGCAAAATTTTCAGAAATAAAGGTAAATTAGTTCAAAGTCTAACCATTTCCTAGCAACTGAGTAGCTATAAATTTGCGTTATTTCAAAATCGTCTGCACGTAAAACTTTAAAAATTAATAAAAATTGAAGGAAAAATGTCACAGACAATAATTTGGTATCATTGAAAAGATAAAATTTTGCACTTTAAGATGGTATAAAAATAATTTGTATCGGACAATTCGTTCCGAAGTTACAGCGGAAAGAAGGATTACGTGATAGTTGATTTTAAAAATAATTTGTTCCACATGTTTTCGCATTCCTGAAGGATCACGTGACAGTTGATTGAAAAATAAAATAATCTTCATCGAGAATCGCTGAGTCAATGGACTTTGTTAATTATTTAATTGTTGTCTGAACTTTTAAAAATTAATAATAATCGAAGGGAAAATGTTACAGAAATAAAATTGGTATCATTGAAAAGGTAAAAATTTGAACTTTAAGATGGTATAAAAATATGTTTTGTCAGACAATTTGCTCCGAAGTTACGGCGGAAAAACGGTTTCGGTTAATTTCTAATTAACTGCCTGTTTAATTAACTTTTGGACTTAGAAAAGTTCATAAGTGTCTTCCCCTTGTCTTAAATAATAAGTGTACAAAATTTGGTTGAAAACCGTCCATTGGTTTAGGAGGAGATGTGGAACATAGCCACATACATACCCACACACATACCCACAATGACTTTTATTTATATTATTAAGATTTTGAGTAGATAAATTATAATCGATTAATTATTCTGTTATTATTTACATTTTTGAGTGAAGACATAAGGAATATAAATTTAATTGTGTATTTAAATAAATGCTTTTGGTTATAAGAATAAATTTTTAAATAGTATCTGAATACTTGTCTTAAATGTCAAAAACTAACGAAGTTTATAATTCCTTTTATTTCTCATTTCATATTTGTGCAATTTTCATGTCTTTTCGTCACCATCTACAGTATTCGCTGCAAAAATAAATGTCCCTTCCTGGCACTGAATTTACTTCAGTTAAAGAATGGAGATAAGAAAAAAACAGTAAACCAATGTTTGCTTACCTCACTCAACAAAACGCAATTAGGAAAGCTAAAAATGCTTTAGTTTATTGTTTTATTAAACTGGGTAGTTTTATATCAATAGATTGATCACAGGAGCCTTTAAAGACCAATCACATTGAGTTTCTTTATTTTTATCTTTTACACAATTATTTTTTGAACTTCGGTATTTCCTCAAACACTTTATTCAAGAGAAAGTTTATATGGCTTATATATCATAATTTTTTCACAACTGGTTATATGAAATTAAATTACGTTTCAAGCAATCAAAAATTTCAAAACAATAATATCAATTCAAAAGTTGTCAGCTTTTTCAAATTTACATTTTCAGTTTCTTTCTGCTTGGCAGTATGTCTTTCTTGCAAATTTTACCCACACCATAGTCTAATAAATTGAAACTAATTTTAAACATTATGGAGGAAACATATTTTAATCGTTTCAAATAATTCTTACTTTTCCAATAACAATTACTTCAAAAATTTCTTCCAATTTCATCAAAGTCTGGTGTCTCTCAAGTATAGCATGTTTTTAATTTTCCTAAAAATGTTAAAGAAATAAGAACTATTTGACAGCTTATAAAATCTAAATACTAAACACGCTTTTAGCACGAAGTACTACAATTATTGCGTTTATTTAATATGAAAATACTTCTTCTTTAAGTCCTTATTTTAACTTCCATTTGTTCCATATCTTATCTGTAATATTGTATTTCTAACAGTTTAGTTCGTGAACCACAGATAAAATACGTAATACATAAGGCATTCCGAGCAGTTGATTCAATTGTGGAAAATCTAGTGTGCCTTAATGAGTGCAGGTATTTTAGTCTTCCCTTTCTTAAAGATAAAAGCATAAAATAATTGGAGAAAATGAATGCTATGGAATTGAGATGTATCGTTAATAACATCAATGCATTGTCTTTAATTACACAGGAAATAGATTTTTACCTTCGAATATTTAATACAATTTTTGTAAAAATGACTGTTCATTTATTAAATTTTTATGTAAAATATCCATACTTCTATTACAAACAGTGATTGACAATCACAAAAAATACTATAAGTCATGTCTGAAGTCTTGGATCATTTAAGAAGTACATGCATATATTTGGAATATGTCAAGGTTATTAAAATTGCCTTAAAGCGATGAAAATACCGTTGGAAATTAAAAAATGAAATATTTGAAGACTTTATTCTTCGAAATTTTAATAATATACTCTATGATTTGGGAACATTCACTCATAACAGTTTAATTCACGAATTTTACTTACAGTGGGTAGTAGGAGATTATTTCTTTATAATATGAAACCCTTCAATTTGTAGAATCGTGGCTGTGTTGAGACGGAAGGCAAGTGAAGTGCTATTTTAATAATCTCGTCATGTTCTAATATAATATTAGGTTCCTGATCACACAAGTGAAGATAAACATTTACTTTGTCCGTAATTAACTTACAGATTCAATGTAAAGCCACGTACAACGGAATTTCGTGCATTTTCAGATTCCTTTCATTTTTATCCGACTATTCAAAAGATTCTACTGCGTTGAGTTATTTAAGAATATTATGAAAACATCATTAAATGAATGAAAACATTAAAAAAATGAATGTCCAAGTTTAGAACACGAGTAGATCAAATTTTGATTTTGAAAATATTTTTCAGAAGGAAAATATTCATATTCAGATTGTAGCGTTTACTGAAAAATGTATACTCTTTAACCCAGCTGCATTCTTCTAATTTTTATTTATTTAGTTTCTCAAGATTAACAGTTCTCGAAGTCATGTTTCGAGGTAAAATAAATTTTCAGGTGGAATAGAACTTGCTAGATTCAAAATTTTCAATTTAAATGTTTGCTAATTTCTAAAGAAAAATTTCTTTAGATAAATGTTTTAAAAGAAATGAAATAAAGTTACATTTTTAAGTCAGATGGATGAATAAAGCTCAATATTTGTAACATTATCTGTATATCTCATTTAACAAATACCAGCAGATTTTAATGATTAGAATTTTAATGACACTAAAAATTAGAATTTTCATGAAACGGAATTCATAATTTAATAGAGTAGAAAATTTCGCAACAATTAGAAAGAATACAAATAATAAAGAATATAATAATATGTCAGAAATAAAACTCAGAAATTAATTGATAAATATCAATAAAAGTACGGTATAAAGTATCACAATTTTACACGAATATTGATAACAGACAAATTAAACAAATTAGAGAATCTATGAAAGGAGACTATTGTTTTAAAAATTAGTAGAAAAAGCAGATGTCACATTCCGAATTGAACCGCTAACTGCAGGTGTGGAACAAGTACAAGACAAACAAACCCTTATTAAAAGGAGGATGCTTATGCATTTCACTCAAAAATGTACAGGGAATGTGTGTGAGAAAACTGCCTCATATTTTTGGGGAAAATTAAATTAAATTTTGCTTCACAAAGAACGTTAGTAAATAGGGTTATTTATGTCCCCTGTAAAATTAGCATTTTGTCATTTGTTTCTTTCTGCAATTAATGATTCAATTATATAACTGAGCAAATACTCATATTTACATAACATTTTTTAAAAAATAGTCTTTCTTGAAATATAAGTCGTGGCGTAAAGAAACTATGCTTCCTGTCTTTATTTTTCTTCTCTGTCAATAAAAATTATCGTAACGAAAAATCTAGAAAATAATTTAAGTCTTTTTAAGAAATGCACATTTGGCAAAAAAAGAAAGAAAACGCATTCGTAAAAGCAAAGAATTCGTAAAAAGAAGAAAGAAAACGCATTCGCACAAAAATCTTCCATTCGGCAACTAGGTGTAAACAGAAGGATTATGCAAAAAATATAGAAGCAGATTTAGAAAGTCAAAGATTTGCAGAGGATTTTCCTTCGAATGCAAGTGAAACATCACTGTTATTATATAAATTAAGCATTTTGATATTGCTAACGGATGGTGTTTTATAAAATATTTTTCATAAAGAAATTCAGAATTTTTGCCAATTTTTCATTCGTGAATTATTCATTTGCCTAAACAATTATGAAGATAAATAGAGTTTGAGAATTCCGTCTCTCTGAAAATTGACACATCAAATATCTCCCCGCTTAAAATTCTTCGCGGAAATCAATGTTTATTTACTTTCCGTCGAGGATCTGGACAACCACGGCCTTGCAATGACCTATCTGCCCTTCTCCGAAGTTAGTCAGATCATACCAATAGCCTGAATTTATTTTTCCATTTCGACATCTGTTGAATCTGGAAAGTTTACTCTGACATCTAGAAATTCTTCCATTAGCAACAATAATAAACATATTTTTTGGGTAGAAACTTTCAGTTTTTTGTTAAACGATAATAAGCATATATGAATTTAAAGTACATAATGATATCCTACGATTTAGACTTAACATCAATTTTTAAAATTTTGCGATGGTGGAGAAATATTTATTATTTCCTCTCTCTTTCTCGGTGAACGGAAGTAAACTTTTAAAAAGAAACACTACTTTCTTTATTTGAACTGTTAAACTGGTTGAATTTCTCCTTTTCATTGAGGCAGTTATTTATCATTTATTTTTCGGTATCAACAGCTTCTTTTACAATGTTAATGTGTAGTGAGTTTGGTGTAATATAAAGTGACTTATATGAATGAAATTTCAACTTTAAAACGCAAAAGTAGTAATTTTTATCATCAAATTTTCTTCCATTCTAGAAAATATTTGTAATGCATTTTTTGTTGGTCCTGATATTCGACATGGAATTTCTATTACTGTTTTACTAATACCAACATTATGTGTACAATATGTTATTATGCTCACAGAAATAAATATTACCTTCATTATTAATAAGATTTATGAAGAGCAACTTGCATATCTAGATGCTTTATGGAATATTACGACACATTATTATCACGAGTCACATGTTTTCAAAAACATGCTCTTGTAATAGCAAAAATATGATTTGTTATTTGCAATGGATTTATCTCTTGCAATTTGCCTTTTTTACATTAAACACAATGCAAGTAATCCTGAGGTAACACACACCATCCAATAAGCAGCAATATTTTCGCTCACTAACAGCAAATATCGCAGAAGGATTTGTGGCACTTTTGACATAGGGAAATATTTCAGGTACTTTCTTGGTGGGATCAACTCAAAAACGTACTTTTAGGAGTATGATATAATACATGGATTTGTTTTCAAAAATTAGTGTTATCTGCAGGTTAATACAACATGTAAGCTTCAAAAAGAAGCATAAGAGCTTCAACAAATAAATGCAATAGCTCTAAGCAGGAATTGTCTGGCGGAATTCTCCGTTATCTGGGCTATACCTTTCTAAACGAGTTGTCCCCTACAAGAAAAGAAATGAAAAAAAGAAAAAGAGTTACCAAAGGAAAATGAAAGCAGCTTTCATGTAATATATAGGAATTTGTAAGGAATTCGTTTCAAAGAAAATTAAAAATTGATGGCAAGAAAAGACATGAATGTATTTTAGAAAAACGAATTCAATTGAAACAATATATTATAAACAGACGTTAGAGACCGTTCTGGAGAGTGCATTAAATCTATGGCTCTATATACTTTTATCGAAATTCCTTCGAAGTTATGAATTTAAATTTTTAATTGCATATAAATTAATTTTTGAGTTTAATTTATTGCTGATGATATTTTACCTATAAGCCTACATCTCTAAAATAAATATGGTGAAACAATTGTTATTATTAAGATGCAAATTCATTTAAAATTAGATTTTCAGAAATTATTAATCGTTTACAGATATAATCACTTTTTGTTTTACAATTTATTTGAAAATCTTTATATATATTTTTCTCTTTTATATATTGGAGGAAAGCGAGAAAACGGCAGTAACAACACCTATAGGACTTTTTGAATTCAACCGAATGCCTTTCGGTCTTAGGAATGCTTATCAAACGTTTCAGCGTTTTATAGATGAAGTTTTACTTGGCTTGAATTGTTATGTTTATCTAGACGACATACTCGTCGATTCAAAAGATTTTTCAACACATATGCAAAACCTGCTACAGGTTTTTCAGCCGTGCGATCAATATAATATTGTTTTAAACGTTCAAAAAGTGCTTTTGGAGAATCGGAATTGCCTTTTCTTGGGTATTTGGTTAGCAAGGGTGATATCTCTCCCTTGCCGGAAAGGTTTAAAGATATCACAGAATTCCCACAGCCCAAGACTGTTTATGATCTACGTCGATTCCTAGTAAATATTAACTTTTTTCATCGTTTCCTTCCACGAGTTTTGCACATACAAACTCCATTTTGAAATCTAGTCAAAAGTAATAAGAAACGTGATAAGACTCCAATAATTTGAACACAGGATACACTTGATGCATTCGAAGCATGTAAAACTCTAATGCTGCTTTGTTAGCACATCCCCAAAACGATGTAAGTTTGTCTCTTATGGAGGATGAATCGGATTTTGCTATAGGTGCTGTTTTACATCACCATGTCGATAACAAGCCAGAACCACTTTAACCATCTTGTTCCTAAGACCATTGGAATAGAAGGACCTCAAAATAGGGAACTCCCGAGTTCCTCTTTCAAAGATAAGGGAAATTCACCTCCCATCATCAAAACTACAATGACAGTTGGTACTGTCCGAATTCTAATGAAAAAACCCCTTTCCCCCACCCCATGTGAGAGAGTCACTCTGACGTAGGAAGAGCGCGCCGCGGGTGAGAAATCAATCACACGGAACGAAAGGGGGTGGAAATTTCGAAATGATATTCGGACGTTTCGAACGGCTATCGTCTTTTGTTTGACGAGACATCTGGGACGTTCCCGTATCGATAGAGTTCATACCACACCGCACCGCCGTCTCTAGAGCAAATGTCAAAACCCACTTACGTTTACTTTCTTTGAAAATACAGATAAATTTTCTATTACTGCAATTCCTGGATTTCTTCAACAGCTCAAGAACCACATTCAGTGCTTGCAACCTGTTCAGGCTTCCAAATATGCGAAAAATAATGTGTTAATTCGCAAGGATCTTCCTACCACAACCCACGTCTTCGTCCGGCGAGACACTGTACGTCGACCGCTTGAGCAACACTATTATGGACCGCAGAAAGTTCTATCTAGGAAATATAAGTTATTCACTATGGATATTTGTTGTCAAAAATTGACAGTGGCTGTGGATAGACTCAAACCATCATATATATTAAGGGATACTATGCAGCCTGAAGATGTGCCTTAAGTACCCCTCCACAGTACGTTGCACAATCTGGACACACTGCCTTGTTTCGTATTTATCCTACAGGTCATCTCATAGCCAACCAACGGTTTCGTGGGGGAGTAGAGTGTCGATTATTAACATCTAGCCGGGCTGTGCTATTGAGTTACAGTTAAGCAGTGATACAACTGATTTGTAAATACTTCTTCTTCTTATAGAGTTTTCTAAAGATGTTGTTATTTGCTGAGATTAATTAATGTTCGTTGCTGTTTGTTAGTCTTTGTTTAGTGTTAAGTTTTTTGTTAATAAATTATCTTTTCTACAAGATAGCTCTAGTAATTTAATGCATTACAACATTGTCTACAGCTAGTTGCAATATGAATATTACGAGGCGTGTTTTTAAGTAAGTAATCTTTCCAAATTGATCAGGTGAAGTGCTGCGGCTGCCGTTCTGCGCATGCGCGTTGAGTACCAGCATTTGTTGGTTAGTCACAGTCGCCATTACGGAAAAAATTCGACCGCGTTTACGTCTGTTTATGAGTATTAAAAATGCTGAGTCAACTGAAAATCCCCCGACTGTGAAATAAGCTTTGGAAATCAGTGAGGTGTGTGGAGAAAACATTATGAGCGAAGGAATGGTAAGAAAATGAATTAGATAATTTAAAGATGGCCGCATGAATGTGCATGATGAAGAACGAGATGGGCGACCTTCTGTCATTACTAAAAACTTGGTGCAAAAAGTAGATGAAAAAGTTCAGGAGATGATTTCATCTTTATCTAATGATTTTCCTCAAGTTTTAAGAAATGTTCTTTATGGAATTGTCACAGAACTCTTAAATTATCGTAAGTTGGGCTCACCCTAAGTGGGCGGCATGTTTCTATGAGGATGAAATTCAAAAGCTGGTTGCACGATACTACAAATGCCATAATATTGGTGGAAATTATGTTGAAAAGTAGCTTGAATTACAGGCTTTCATGTAAAAAATAAAATTGATAAAAAAGTACACTTATGTATTTTTAATTTCAAAACGGCACTTTTAAAAAAATTCGCATCTTATTGTTAGAGAAATATGATTTTCTAGAGTGCGCAAGAATAAACTTTTGTCTTTCAACAACAACAAAAAAATACTTTATTGAATTTCTACACTGGTAAGATATTTCATGTGAATCCCTTTCATAGTAAGCAAAATGATATCTTCATATTTTTAGTTTTTCTATTATGTGAATTTTTTCAAAGACCCTAATAAAATTATTCTTTTTATTCATTCTTTTTTCAATGAATTTTGTTTATAATCTTCAACGTGTTTTTTTATATATTTTTTACCTTTTCCCAAGTAAAAAATAGCTGGTGATCCTTTTTCGCACAAATTTGTCGTTGTATATTTATGAAAATGAGTGCAAATATAAGTAAAAATTGACAATTTTTTTTTTATTTTCATCAGAACTATTTGGAGAGTTACCCTATTTAAGCTATTTGAAATATGAACTTTTAATCGAAAGCAAGTTTTTGTCTTAACAAAAAAAATTAGGTTTAATCTTGATTGTATAAATTTGAAATGCTGAATAAATTATGAATGTCCTAGATTCTCATTAATTCTCTTTTTACATTCTAGGAAAGGTTTGCTAAGTATTGTTAGTTGATGCGGATATTTTTTGTGGAATATTTCACTCATTTACCATTACGAGAAATTATATAATATTTAAAGTAATTTGTGGATGATGGTGACATAGAAAATCCATAATTTTATACAAATATATTATGAATTACGATTCATTAATTCAAAAATTAATGAATCGTAATACTTGTCATGGAAAGACAGAATCAAATGAATTTAATACCAACTCGTTCATCATATGTAATAATATTAAAGATATTTTAAAAAGTTATTTTAATATTCATGAATTCATAGTCATTCTAATAATATGTCACACAATATTGAAGAAAAAGTTAAATATTTCCAATTTTTATATTCTTGTTTATTTCCCTTTCCCCTTTTCTGTTTTGTTCATGTAATACATGAACTTCCAGTGTTTATGAGAATCCCTGGGAATAATTTTTAAAAGTGTCTGTTATATTAGATTGCCAAAAAGGGTAGGAAGAGATTCATGGATTCCATAATATTCATTGAATAACCTTTAAAATAATATAAGTCAAATAGAATTTTTTAAATTTAAATGATTATCAGAAAATAAAAATGCAATTTTAGAAAGAAAATATATTATAAAGAAATATTTTTTAAAAAAGACTTTGAAGTCTTGTTTTATTTAATGCAAAATTCTGTAACCAAAAAAAGGGAAAATTGTTTGAATGAATCTCAAATTGTGTCTCATTTTTCTCGCCGAAAAACCGTAAACCATAAAGACAAACGTGTAACCCTGGGAAAAGTTTATCACATTTACTTTTCTCCAAAAAGAATTTTCAGAGTGCATGAGGAAAAAAAATCTCTCTGGTTTCCAGCGTCGCCTGAAGTTCAATTTGCAACGTGAAAGTTTGTTTTTGGCTGTCAGAAACAGAAGGCTGAATTTTCCCTAAAAATGTTGGACGAAGTTCTTGAGTTCTGCAGATAATAACAGTTTAATATAAATGTTTTACGCTTGACTACAAATAAAAAAATGAAAATAGTGATTATTTCTGAATAAACATCGCCGAAAGTTAAAATGAATATATCATAATTTTTACATATTTTCTTTGATTTCCACTTTTCATGCGTTTTATTATCAACGTATCTGTCTAAACATCTTACATTGTAATTGTGAAGTTACATATAATATGAGATATATTTAAATAAGATTAAATGCTCATTTACTTTTGTATTCAAAAGGGAGATCTTAAAAAGCGATTTGTTGACATCATTCATATGACTTGTAACATGCTATCATAATGAATAAATATGAATCCACTTTGAATTATTTTGCTTCTCAAATTTACATTTTTGAAGCAACAAAAACTAAGAAAACGAGTTTTAGTCCAAAATTTTGCATTTTTGTATCATTCTAATATTCATATCTAGACATTTTTCATTGCATAAACCTAATGTAAGAGCTATTTAAATTTCCGCCTATGAAATATTGGCATTTTTGACATATAAATAATTGCTCTTGCAAATTTCCGGCAAAAAAAAATAGTTTCAGAAGCTTCATGCAATGATGTATATTTTTAATTTGTGAAATCAACATTTTATAACGTAAAGAGAGGACAACTAGAATAGGTAACATAGTATCAGGTAATACGAAATGACAAGAACAGAATCAGGTAATGTTCAATTTTACGCATGACTTACTCTTTCTGGAGAAAAAATATAATAGATTTTTTATCTTCAAATTTTAGTAACAAAATATTAATTAAATAAAGGAAACCAAAATGAACTAAGACATAATACAACAAACGCGAAAATCATAAATTACGTGTCCTTAATTTCAATGAATGCATGCAAAATCACATAGAGACATAGGTACTCAAACGCAATCTGGAGGAAGCAGATGACATCTGTAAAGCGGAGTGAACCAAAATCCCTTTTCGACTTCATCAGTTTCTGATCGGTTCCCTAAATGACTCCGTGATCGAATCTTCAATGTAAATTGTGAGTTAAAACCTTTTCTTTATATGGTCGAAGTTCGAGGAGATATTTGAATAAAATTAGCAAATTTCAAAAAGTGTCCGCAATTTTGGAAAGCGCAGTGTTATTTTAAATGACATCCGCTGCGTCCAGATGGCGTTTGCGCACCCATGTTCCTATGCGAGTTTGGATGCCTTACATATGTCTGACATACCTTTAAAATTTATTCAAGTTTTTTGATAATCACAATGTATATGAATTCTTGTATTCGACATCGGTTTTATGGAATTGGAATGGAATTGCATTGACAGATGTTTAAACTGTCAATGCAAAATTAAAATAAAAATAATAAAAGTGTTCTTTCCCTTACTTCACATTGTTTAAAAGGTAATACGGACATCCAATTTTTTGTATTAAAATATGCGCGATTTCCAGCAATTTGTCAGAGTTATTATTTAACTGACTTTTGTGACTTTTTTACATTGAGTTGTTTTTGCAGGTTACATGAATTTATAAAATTTTAAAGCAAGTAATCCATAAATAACTGCGCGGTTCGAATTTTAATTAATCTACAAGATTAAGCTGAAGTAGCTTTTGAGTAGTTGCAGATTGAACTAAAAACATTCTTTCATTAAAAGTACATGAAAAACAAATTTAATAATTAATATTTTCAAAGTGAGAACCCACACACATAACACAATAGCGTAACTTAGTCAAAAACTTTCAAATACATATTCTATCTGTTTCGATTTCTTACACTTTAACACCGCCGTCTATAGAGCTCATGTGGCTCCTATCCGGGTTGGTATAGATGTAAGTGGACTTTATTGAGTTGCAAAAAAAAATTACAGCAAGTAAAGAAAGACAATGAAGAACTTACAAAGCTGGTGTCAACACATAGAATTGACAAAAAAATAAAGGAATATATACAATATCTTGAGTAACACAGAGTGAATGAAAGAAAAAGAATGAATGTAGATGATGACGAACAACATGAGGAAGTTTACATCAATGCACAGGTTTTGAGTAACGTATTAGAGATGGAGAGCCATTGCGCGTTAATTGTGGAATACAAGGAATAGGAAGATTACTATTAAAGATTTATGAGAAAGGGATGACGTAGTATATTCAGTGTATTGAATGAAGTATAAGCTAGAGTTATTGTACAATGGCAGGTGAGTACTTATTACAGTCACATTATGGTTTCATTGTCTATTATGAATTTACTCATGCTTATTATTCTTTTTCTTTAATTCGGATTCTCCAGGACTCTTTGGTACCACAAACTTTCCAGTGAAGTAGAATGTTTCCTAATATGCCCACAAAGAGTCAATGGGCAAGATGCCACATAGTGGATGGGATCGCCGACTTCTCCGCAGGCACAAGAGTCGCTATCCGATAAATGGAAACGGTTAAGGAAGGAAGGAAATGGACCGTGTCCTGTGACAGACAGAATTTCTTCAAGTGTCCAAAAGACTGGTTTCAGTTTAACTGTTTTGAGCACTTTATGAACAGAACGTCCAGTGTTTCTATTATCCGAAAGATTTTGCCATTTTTTTAAAAACAATTCTTGTAAATGTTGTTTGAGTTCGCATCGAGGGTTTAGAGCTTTCATTACAACGTCTTCTGTGATGGCTTTTTTGGCGAGAGTGTCAGCTTCTTCATTACCATGATAGCCAGCATGGGCTTTGATCCATCTAACCAGAATATTTCGATTCTGTGTGCGATTTCTTACACTTGAGAATGATTCAGATATGGATATATTTAGGCTAGGAAACCCTTTGGGTTTCTTATTTTAAACCAAATCCTTTATATGCCCCGCCCCCTCAGAAAAACATCACATGGTCTAACATCTGGTGAATTCGGTGATCAATCAAGTTGCGTCAGGATAACGATATTGGATTTGACAGGCAATCAATCCCTTTCCACATTCAATGCTAATGGATTAGGTAGGTTTTTTTAATATTGAAAATCATTTCCATAGAAAAAATGTTGCATTTTCGACACATAAATGCAAATTTTTAGAAATAAAATATTCGGGTGGATATGACGGTTTGGAAGACATTTCGAAAAAGAGTGGAGCTGGCGTTAAACAATTTTCTTTTATGTCCTTTCTCACCACTTAATCGGGGAGACATTTAGTAAGGCTATGCGAAATAATTTTAGTTAAAATGTTTGGGCCAATTAAAATTCACACAGTAAATACTACTTTCAATATCCATCCTTTATTTCACAAGTATAACTTATTTTTTTACAGTTTTCTATGTTAAAGGTTTTAAAAAATATTTTCTGATTTATAGTTTTGTTTACTTAAACCTTATTTTGCACATATACTTCTTGAAGTTATTCTGTATAAGGCTCAGTGTTACAAAGAATGTATATAAAATGCCTGGGGCGCTCTTAACTTTATAGGGCGCGTTAACCAAAAATGCGCTTGACATCTCTAACTTTGTATCTGAATAGATCTCCTTCGATATTTTGTTTATGAATGAAATGTAAATATTTTAAGCACAGTATTGCTTCAAGCTTTCACAGAAATACTTTCGTGGAAGAATCTATTAATAGCTATGCATGTATTTCCATCAAAATACCCTGCAGATAATTCCATTCTTTGCAAAATATCCAATATCTGATGCTTTCTCGCTCATTTCAGTATTATAAAAGCAGTTTCATTCCTGTTTCTATAAGGATATGCACATAACAAAAATATTCTACTTTAGTGCACTGGAACGTAGGGTGAATTTAATATTTTTGTGGATGCATCACCCATGTCGAGATATTTTTGCCACTGCTGGTGAGAAGAACTGAAGCAAAAATTTGATTTTTTTTTTCCTTTTGCAGATTTGCGAGCTTGAAACGAAAACGAGAGAATTTGTGTTTACAGTTCTATAGATATTTACATGAAATAATACACGATAGGAGAGTAGTTCTTGTTTCTTGATGGAATTGAATGAAAGATATTTTTGTGCATGTCTTCAACATATCGATAGAAATAGCCAATGAAAATGCACCACTTACTTTTCCTATGAACATGGCATTAATTTAGTCTGAGCAAATAATAATAATTAGAGAAAGAAAGTCAACTTGCTGAGTTTGCAATAGGAATACATGATTGATTCATAATTTTTGCAATTACGTCATCTTTTAAGTGATTGCGTCAGTGTCGTATAGATGACAATGTCTACGGGTTGTATTTTCATCGTCCACTACTGTATATATAAGCATGAGTGATAGAAATACACATTTAAAATTTATCTCGAGTATACAGTGCAGATTCATTTTCTCACTGATTTGAATAAAATTCAAGTTAAAACACATGCTTCCATCTGGGAACTGTCGACTGTTACTACACATTGCTGTTGTTATCATGAAATAATTTGCCCTATTGTGATAGAGATATAATATCGATAAATCATTCATTCGAAAATCAAATTGAGAAGAGTATTTGTTTTAAAAAAAATCCCATTATGTTTCAGCCCATTTTCAGCATTGTGAAATAGTTTCTTCCAAATATTTGTCATTAAATCTGCTATAATTTATATAACGAAGCGGAATATGCCTTTTATATAATATGTATGTCAATGCAAGAAATAGGCTTGACTTCGCATCGATAAATTTCCTTGATTTTCGAATAAGCTAGTACTATTTTATATCCATAGTTTTTTGCTGCATATCTCCTAAAAAATCAAAATTATTTTACATTTGACATGTAGGTTTGAATTACTGAAAGCTCATATATAAATAAACTGCAAAAATGAAAATATATTATTTTGCATTTGATTATACAATTCTCTTACTTTTCCTCAAAACATATATATATAAAACAAAAAACATAATATTGTCAGAAAAACTAAAAATTTTAAATATTAGACAAATACATGAAAATTATACTAAAATGAGAAAGCAATTTCTGCATTCGCGCAAACGTAGCGCCAACATAAAAGCATTATATCAGAACAAACAAGAAACAAAAGACAAAAAATTCAAAAACATACAAAAAAAGGCCAAAAATAATTTATAGATTTAAAAATATCATGGCGACCTGCTCGTCAGGAAGAGAAGGTCGCCTATGATATTAATAAGTGCTTTTTTCTGATAGCTACATACGAAAACCGTAGCGACAAATTTTTACGGTTTCGTATGTTGTTAGCAGAAAAAAGCACTTATTAATATCATAGGCAAGCTTCTCTTCCTGACGAGCGGCTCGCCATGATATTTTTCAATTTATTAATTTTTTTGGCCATTGTTTCTTGGTTTCTTGTATGTTTTTGAATTTTTGTCTTTTGTTTCTTGTTTGTTTTGATATATATTATATATATATATAAACTTTGGTATGAACAGCTAAATTTCTTTTGATTGCATCGGTATAAAATTATATTTCACTATATTTATAATCATTATATATCTGTTAAACTTATTTTTATTTGTTTTAGAACAGTAATGCTTAGTCTATGCTTATACTTAGAAGATGCTTAGGCTATGAAACATAAGTATTTTTCAGCTTTTCAAGTTATGTGATATTCAATATTTTTAAATTTTTATTTCAAACACTTTAATATGAAAGTAACTTTTCTGAAATTAATTAGACTTTACTCACATTAAGCTAATTTTGGGGTGATTTTATAAATAATATATTTCATGAACAGACCCATTTGTGGTTATGTATTTTAAAATTATCTCATCAAAACACATAATCGCTTTACTGTAAAAAGAACTGCTTTATGATATAAATGCATTTTTTAAGCCGTTTTGCAATGAATGCCTCGTGTTTATTTTATATTTAAATACACATATAAATTCTACTTGGAAAAATCCGCTTTATTTTCCATCTGAAATTTCGACGGTTTTTGCCGTCAAGAACCTCCCAATTTCCTTAATAGTAAAGCACAAAAACTGCCAGTTTATGCAGAGACAGCAACTGTTACATTTTGACATTATTGATTATTCTGTAATAATTATTTATCAACTGCATAGAAGTTTGGATTATTTATCAGCTGCATAGAATCTGCATTATTTATCAACTGCATGGAATTTTGGATTATTTATCAGCTGCAAGAATCTGCATTACTTATCAATTGCATAGAATTTTGAAATGTGACCAAGTGTAACAAAAATTTCTGTTGTTTATATAGAGCAAAAAGGTTCAGGGACATTTTGGCCTAATGGTGAGGTCTCGGCTACGGGTCCAAAGAGTTCCAGGTTCGAAACCCGAATCCACTGGAAATTTGAGGTTTATGTGGACGTTTTTCATGTTATATCATAAGTAGGGCACCAAGCCACCTCTCCCTGCTGTTGTGCGAAAGTTTGAAAAGGAAGTGCCAGTACAGGTAACGTTCTCGATATCTGACCGCGGTTCAAAATTACGAGGTCCGTTCCAAAATAGCTCTCATGTTGCTTGAAAATGGAACGTTAATATAATTAAACAAAAAGTATAATAATTATTTTATGTATTCATTCGCGGTAACTTATTTTCTTAACAGCCTGAAATAAGAGTTTTTAAATTTCACGACTCTTTTTCGTAAAACATTACAATGAAGATAAATATTTAAATGTAAATTGTACAAATAATTAATTATTTAACAAGCAAACAAATTAGCAAATTGAAAAGAAACAAAAGGATGGCTATCAGGATAAGAATATACAGAATCAATGTTTATTTAAAGGTAATTTTTTTACTAGAAGGTAATATTGAGAAGAGAAAACTAGTTTTAGATTATCAAGATACAAAAAAATAAGTTCCTATTTTAAAAACGCTATCTTTTAGAAAATTAACTTAGTGTCTTCTTTATATTTAAGTTGCCTAATTATAAAAAAGTACTGAATGATAATAAATACCAATCCACCTACTCTGATAAAAAGCAAACAAAACCAGCAATGGTCCCTTAAAACTAAATCAACATTGCTTGATTTGGCTTATAAAAGTTAAAGAAAATCCTTCAAGCAAACAAACAAACAAGCAAAACAGATTGAAAAAACATTTCTATATCAGCATACCTAGCAAATTTTTAAAAGACTTAGTTGTTTATAAAGACAATTTATTCTATAATTTAATGAATATATCAAAATGCTACTATAAATAAATATATTTATCTTTTTCTAGTAAGCAGACCAGAGAACAAGCTGATAGATTTGGAATACTTTTAATAGTGTAACATCAAGTCTTTTCCTAATTTTGTCATTATTTTACAATAACTAAAAAAACACAGAAACTTATTAAAATGCTGACAAAAATTATTTCAATTTCAAATTTTTTTTAAAAATAATAAAAATAAAATATTTAATGTAGACTTCCATTTTAGAAGAACACTTAATGCATTTTCTTGTAACTAGAGGAATTTAAAAAATAACTCGATTGGCACGGACCATTCAACAATGATCCACTTAAAAAGATATCAAGACGGTTCTATCTTTAATGGAAAAGCATTATTCCGTATAAAATACAATAGAATGCTTGCATGAAACGTAAATAAATATTTCAGGTATTATATTTCAACAGTACGAGTTCCTTTTGTATCTCTGTATCTTAACTTCAAAACTGTCAAAAGAAAGTTCCTATTTTATTTCTCCAGTTATTGTTGTTAGATATAGATAGAAAGCTATTGAACAGAGTCGTAACTGAAGAGCAAAGGAAAATGTTTTATTTACGGTAAAGCGATGGACAAAAGAAAAAACGTACTGTATTTTTATCAAAAAATGCGCTTGTTACGCATCATCACATGCGTCAGATCTCAACCCTACTATACATATAAACTTTTCAGTATGCCTTTCTGACAGATTCAACATAGCTTATTTCATTAGCTTAGTTTTAGTTATATTAACGGCCCGTTTGGAAGTAACATGAGCGCTATTTCGGGACAAACCTTGTAATGTTGAGCCGCGGGCAGATGACGAGGACGAAGCCTGAGCTGGTGCCCCCTCCAAACTTCTGCACCATATCAACAGCCTCCTGTTGATATGGTGCAGGGGACGTTGGTGAGGGTATTGAGCTCCTTTCCCCCTATATTTAAGGGGGAAAGCGTCCTCACGTTTGCCCCCTTAAGTATGATTTATCGCCGGTGGATCTTTAATGAAATTGAGTTTCGAACCTGTAGCCCTCCAGCCCCGAGGTTGAGGCCTTATCACTAGGCCAACGCGGCTCTAGCTTATTTCATTAAAGGAGTAAGATTAAACCATTTCTTAATGAAAAAAGAGAAAGGATATCTAAATTGCGTCACTTAATTATTAAATCTAAATTTTCCCCAAATGAGCAAATATTTCAACCAAAATTTTAGAATTAATATGAAACAATCTTTAATTATAAGAAAAATGTAACAGCATACAACTAATTATTTCGTATGTTATTTGAATGGACTGAAATGGATTATTTTTAATCCGTTGATCAAATACTTTAAAATAGGGAAAAATTGTTTATATCTTTTATATTTATGCTTTGTAAAAAGTGAATTATAAAATACTCCAAGAAATCGAGTGCGATTTCAGTGATGCAGAAATCATTTTGATGATTTTCATGCAGATATCAACGTTTATGTTGCATTATTTTCAGAATGTGTGTCAGTCCCTTGAAACAAACTGATAAACTATTTCGATTAATTATTATCACAAGAATCATTCAAATATAATTTATTGGATTAAAATAACCTAGTAATGGTCAAGTATTTTTCATGAATTAAGATACATTTGTGAATATCTTACGGCTAATATGATTAATCGGTAATTATAAATAATAACCGGATTTTTAAGAGGTTATTATTAATAATAACCGGAATATTTATGAGATTATTATTGATGATGCCCACTTAATATCAATAATAATCACAGTTAGTATCAATAATAACCGATAAATCACATTGATCGTAACATATAATACTGAGTTAAATTTCTGAATTATGATCTACAATCACGACAAGAACATCGGCTCTCTGCAACCAGCGATAAATGGCTCAGTATCGTGTTCTTCCTGAATATGGATATTTTAAAGGGACACTTGACACAAAAAATGGCCAAAATAACGATTTTCATTTTATTGGCTTATTTCGTTGCTCTTATTGTATCAAAATTTCAAATTTCTACCTTTAATATTTTAGAAGTTGTTTAGATTTTTATTTACGATGTCTAATGAAAAACATTCTCACATGACAACTTTAAATGGCTTTTTCTCCATGTCGGACTTTTCTGCATTTTCATGTTTTCAAAATGCTAAGGCTTTTTTCCTTTTTAAGATACAACTTTCAAATTTTTTGTACGCGTTTATTGTTATGTATATGATAAAGCTGTGCATGTAATAAGTTTTCAGTTGCTTAGTTTTTTTATATGCAAGATATAAAATGAGGCACTGCTAAATTTCCTCATTTTTGACCATAAAATTCAGTAAAATATCTATATTTAATCGAATATTAGATGCACCTTAAAATCGATGCGAATTTTTGCATAATATATTTTAGTAAATCTACAAATAAAATTTTAAGTAAAAATACTCATATTTGAAAAAGTAGTAGGGTTTTTAAAAAATGAATTTTTCTTTAAAAAAGTTACATTTCAACTAAACAAGCAGATTAAAATGGATATTTCTTTTTCTCCTCAAGATGACTTTATATTATTGTTAAGTCTCAATACTATCAAAACTTTTTCAATAATACTTCAAATAAAAAAAAAATGTTGAGATTGGTAATGTGTCCCCTTAATAGTTTTAAAAACAGTTCAGATAAATTGCATGGGAAACTATAGGAAGTACTATATTTAAATACGGCAATATATATATATATATAACCGGCAATATATATAAAGCTTGTCCAAAGCCAAACTACCATTTTAATTGTTGAAAAATCCAAATTTTTGGATTGTCTTTTTCAACTATATTGATTGTAAGAAAGTTCATAGATATGTTTAAATTTTCCCATATGCTCTTAGTATATATTTAGTATTTATATTTATTAGATTATATTTTAGATTTAGTTTAATTAAAATTTTAAGTTTTTTGCATTGCATTATAGATATGTTTGTTAATTTCGTTTTGAATATTAAGATATGACATTGTTTATATAATGGTTGATATCTAGGATGAATAATGAAATGATAAATCGATTATGTATAGTATAATTCTTAAAGAATTTGATAGCTAAAATTAGAATAACACAGGGTTCTATTTTAGTCTGTGATTTTGTATACGGTTTTTCGTATATTTTAAGATTTGTGTTTTGTCTAGTAATATATACTGTAAATATAATGCACGCTTGTGTAAATTGCTAGTTTGATGTTTTTAATTTACTATATATATATATATATATATATATACATACATATATATATATATATCAATGTCATGAAAATCAATATATAATTTTTGCATAAAATATAATTATATATATATATATATATATATATATATATATATATAATATATATATATGTATGTATGTGTGTGTATAATAATAATAATTACATATTTATTTAGAAGTAAAACATACATATACATCTAATCATCCATATATATCCTTGCTAATGCTCTTCCAAAAACAGAACAAATTTTATGTTGAAAATTTCAAATTTTAGGTGAGTTTTTCAATAGTTGAAGAGTTATATATCTTAGATTTGTTTTACATGTGCTTTGCATGTGTTTTTTTCACTTTTGTTTATGGGATCATAATTTAAATTTTGTTTAATTAATAACTTTTAGTTTTGAATTGCATTTTTTATATGTTTTGTTTAAATATATATATATATATATATATATATATATATATATCAAACAAACTTAGAAACAGAAACAAAAACTCAAAAACAATCAAGACCAATGACAAAAAAATAGATAAAACCAAAAAATAAAAATTGAAATATCATAACGAGCCGTCTCAGGAAGAGAAGCTCGCTCATGATATTAATTTGTGCTTTTCTGCTGACGAAAACGAATCTAAAAAAATGCCGCCATCCCTCAAAAGCACAAGACAATTAAAATGATATAATAATATATTATATATAATATATATATATATATATATATATATATATATATATATATTATAACACTTTCGAAAATGTTTGTGTTGATGGCAATTAACTCATGACTCACCTTGCAACAGTTATCAAAGTATCAGCTTAAAACATATATAGCAAACAATCGCATGTAATGTGGATGATTTTAATGCTTAGATTTTCTAATTTTTTTAAAAAATGTTTAGTAATACGAATAGTAAGTATACGTGTAAGCATAATAAATTTTAGGCAATAAATTTCTGTAATCAAGAAAATAGTCATCCCGCATATCTACGACAATGTCTACTACTACTACACTTAAAAAGTGTATTTGGTTGAACTACAATTTTGAGTTAACGAGTTCTCTTGTAAGTCTTTTAAGAACATTTTATCATTCCACTAATTAGCAGTTTTGAGCAACACTGATTTACTTCTAAGCGAAATCACTATGCAGAAGAAGAAAAATTTATATAAATTCTAGTCAGCACTTTAATATTATTATAAAAAATAGGTTTTCTTTCACCCGAAAACTGACATGGAAAACCACAATGATATTACTTTCATTAGAAAATGTATAATATTATTGATATGGAAACAGCGTCAAGGATTTAAAGGTAACTAACTCGCTTTTATGTTATTTAAATAACTGCATGAAACAAAGCAGAATCAGATGTCTACGCCAAAATAATTTTACAATTAGTGATAATATTCTTACTGAACATCCAAAATTAAACACTAACTATAAGGTGTGCGCAATTGAAAAGGAGGCTGCAGTTATATATAAAGAAATTTTAATAACAATATTCTAATTACAGTTCATGTGGAACAGAACAACTAATAATAATCGCCATTGACATTGATACACTGATCCCAGCGCGTAGGAAGGGAGTAGGAAGGGAGTGGATGGCTTCAGTGTAGAAACTGCTGGGACAGACAGAACCCCATTCTCGTCGTCTTCTGATTCTCAGACAGATGCTTGTGCACAAACTTTACCATAACCAAGCTTTTTGTGGATTATGTGATGCACAGTTACTTTGCTTATCGACAGTTTAACAGCAATTTCACGTGTGGTGATCCGACTATTTTGGCGTATCATCCACAGCTGAAATCGTGGCACTGTTTGTCACAGCGTGCGCTTGCCCAGTGCGTGGCAAGTCCTTGATGTTTACGCTTCCCGCCTCATAACTCTGACACCACCGGAATATGATGCACCGTGCGAGGTTCGTACACCCCGTTCATCCTGCAATGAATTTGTGAAGCAGGCTCCCCTTCTGCGAGAATTAAATTGGATAATTGCTCTTCGTGCTGCTCTGGAGGAATCCATCATGCAACGAATTTCGGAAACAACTATCCAGAAATGGGGATATTGTTTCGAAGCCATTAACTACGCAGGTGCATCTGAGAATACCACCCCATCATCTATCGGCTAGCACAGTAACTCGCTGGAATTTGATACAACGCCGATACAGCTAAGGCCTCTGTTTCATTTGGGCACACCTTATACATAGAGAATGTAAGAACCTGTGTTTTAGGAAATTCTGATTATTAAAAGGGATTTTTCCAACTTTTGAGGGATACTCAGACATACCTCGAAATATCTTTTTCATTGAAAAATATGGATAGGAACGGCATGTGTGAATTCAAGAGCACGTTGTTTGTACTGAAGTACATTAGGCAGCAGGGCCAGATTTCCCGTAGGCCGAAACTAGTCCATGGCCTAGGGCGCAGAAGTCAGGGTGCGCATGTACATAAGAAATAACAACCAAATATTTACAAATTTTTCAGTATTATTTTGAACAGTCCATATCCATATAAATTAATCGATTTTGAAATTTACATTCATTACATTAAATATATTAAACGATACATTTTTTTCGTCTTTTTCGGGCCTTACCGTCTCATGTCTTAGCACTTCTTTACATAGAAATCGATTTAATAACGTCTGTCCACTTCAATGACCCTCCAAGCCTATTCACTGACAAAAGCGAGAACAAAGTTCTAATAACTATTTCGAACGATTTGAAGAAATTTTATGAAGTATTTTTGCAGGTGTTATCTTGTGTTATTTCATAAGTAATGCAATTTTCAATTAAAAATTTAATGTGGTTCAAAGATTTTAAAAATTGTATTAAGTGATTATATGTTTAAGATAAACTATTGTATATTAAATTGTTTATATTGACTTTTTTGAGAGGGGGCTAAGAATATGCTTTAGCCTTGGGCGCAGAATATGTTTTGACCTAGGGCACAGAAATGTGTAAATGCAGTCCTATTAGGCACCAAGAACCTTCATTTTCACACCAGAGGAACATCGAGAGTAAGATGGAGTCGCACAGTAATGATAAGGTGTCAGAAACGCTTGGGGCAGCTGACAGAAATGCTGAAGCAGCGATTATTTTTGTTTCTTGACAATTTTCCAAAACAATGTATGCCAAATGCCAAAACAATGTATCTAGGAAAGAAGGTTGTGTGTGGATAGGATTGAATAATAACGGACCTAGTGATAACAAATTATTTTTTATTATTCTTTTTCTGCTGGCGATGCTATTCAACCGAGTTCCTGCTTAAAACTAATTCGCCACTTGGGAGCGCTACTGTGAAAAGGCGGGGTTATATGCTGACGTAACACTGTGAAGCTGGGGCTTCATAATTAACACTCAATTCAATATGAATCGAACATCAGAACCGTAACAGAAGTGTCCCACACAACTGGATGCAGTCTTCGTTCTATCGTTCTTGGTTCGCGATAAGTCATTAAAAAACCGTAGTTGTCGTGAGTGATTTTTCTTGCTGTCACAATCAACTGAATTTTTCTTCATCGATTTCTTACTGAGGGAAATCCTCAGAAATCATGCGTACGTACCCTTGAGTCCTCTAATGAGATCTTCTTAGAAAAGACTGTTGGTGAAGCAACACGTGTTTCTGACAGGTCTGGAATGTCAAAAATCGTACACCAATCCCAGTTTAGCCGTTAAAAAACTTGTAATTTTACATAACACCAATTCTGAGCATTTATGCAATTTTCTGACATAATGAATAACAAACCAGTTTTGTACACAATATATGCATTCACTTTTTTTTAATATCTACTATAGTAGGCACACACATATGACATTGTCTTCGACATGTTCTTATGTATTAAATCTTATTTATTTTTATTCATATAATCTAATCTTGCTCCTTAACGGAACTCAGGCGAATCACGCTATATACAATAATTTGAATGATTAGAATTTTCAAAGACAGAAATAAAAAATGTATTTCCCCCCCCCCTCCGCTAAAAATGAACTTAAAAGATGTTTTTTAATATTTATTTGAAATTCCCGGAAAGAAACCGAATTTTAAATTAATTATTATAATATGGTGATGTTTCAGATCAATTCAAAGTTAAATGTAATAAAAAAAAAAGATGACGGGAGGCTGTCTTTCCAAACAGCCGCTGATGTTAAAGGTGTAGGACTACTTTACTCTTGCTTGATTCTTTTGTTTCTCGTAAGTTTTTAAGTTTAAGTAAGTTTTTTTGTAACTTCTGTTGTTACCCTTTATCTCTAAAATAAGACATTAGTTATATTTTTAACATATGTAGTTACCGGGATATAGAGGATCGCGTCACCAATCTATGCGTTGCCCAATTTTGCGACTCAGTAGTCGCTGAACTACAATTCCGATTTTCATTTTGTTTTTGTAATTTCTGCTGTTACCCTTTATCTCTAAAATAAAACATTAGTTATGTTTTTAGGATATGTAGTTACCAAGATATTGAGGATCTCCCATACAACGTTTTTAGTGGCATTCTGGCGTGTGAATCAAATTCCTTCCTGAGACCCCAATGGGAGGAACGTAGTCCTACGTTAAAATGAATCAAAAACTAAACAGTGTCTAATAGAAACATTTTATTTCATTGAATATTTTTCTCATTTCACATTTTTTTTCATGAAAAAGTCAGTTTATTGCGCTTTTAGACATGATAAATATTCGTGATAACATGATCGTTGTTATATTTAAGGATGGACATTTTTTTACGTAATCACTCTGAAAAGGTGAGAAGACGCGTCATTTTTTTATTATTTCAAGACACCTCACTTTGTCAAATTTCTAAAAGCTTCTTGTTGTATTCCCAAAGAGTAGGAAAGAATTAAGTGAATACCAGACAGAATAAAAGAATAAAAGGAAACATCTATTTCCTCACATTTTATATGATGAAATTAATTGGTTTAATCAAAAATTAATATCGAATACTGTAATAACATTTATAAGACTAATTGAACAAACTGAAGACAAAAATTTCAAGGGTATATTCCCGTTAGGAAATAAATAACCAATTATTTTCTTCACGGCATTAAAAAAAGCAGAGATGATTAGGAATTTATTACTTCTATATATAGGAAATTCACGTTTTCAAGATATTATGTACACAAATGAAAGAAAAATAATAACAAAAGGATATATGAACGAAACTATGCTTCAATTGGAATGCAGACTCCTCTGCCATTATCACTAACTGAATTGTAGAATGAAAATAAGGAAGAAAGGAATGCGGTAAGTTTTTTAAGTCTTTAAGGTGTACAGATCAATGCATCGTTTTATTTTCTTACGGGACAATGCTTTGGAATTCTGAATGTTTTAAAGAAATCTGGAAGAAAAATGAAGTCCAACTGATGCTCTAAATTTTTTTAAAATAATTTTTTTAATAAAAGTTATATTTAATCTGAAATGCTTTCTAATAAACTTAACCCTTCAAATATATATTTTATCTATTGGCTTTTTGAAGAGGAAATAAACCTAAAAGAACAATAAGCCGAAATATATGTTCATTGGCTGAATTCCTAAATAAATTAAACGCTGTGTTTTTTCTCAAAGTAATTAGCTTGTTTTGACATTAAATTGATTGCAAACTTTCATTTAGATACATATATAAGTTCCCTTTTAAAGCATTTATATAAATGATGGTATTTTTGTGCATGCTTTTCGTGCGTATTTATTTGATTCTACATCAGAATGTAAAAAAATAAGCCTGTAAATCAATTTGTGTATGCTTATTCAAACGATAAATATGTTTATATGTTTATTTTCACAGATAGCGTAACAAAAAATAAGCATATTTCATTTTTGAGTTTTGATCATAAATGACATGTTATTTATCAAAAAATGTGTTATTACTTTTATTTATAATAATTATTATTATTTATTTTTATTATTATTTATTGAATTTATACCTACTATTATTATTCACAGGTTCAATGTCCAATTCCATCCATTTGATTCAGTTGAACAGAAAAAACGACTGTATCAAACACTTAGGGAGATTTCAATAGTTTCAATAACTGGAGGTATAAATTTAAACAGAGCGTTTTCATACGAATTTCATGTTTGACCGAACAAGAAAAAACCTGGCTGAACATTGGTTTGGCTTGGAATTTACAAAGTGGTCTTGTAAATTCTGAAGCACTTTTTCCACTTCTCCACGAGCAGTCTCTATCTCGAATTATCAGAGGAGTCCCTGGCCGAGCAGTAATCGTCTCCATAGAAAGTCCCATATCTTCTCTATTGGATTTAGGTTGAATTAGTGAGCATGCTGGTAATTGCACACTCTCGGTGCCTGCTACAAAAGCCAGTATTCAATATGATAAGCGCCGTCGTACATTGAAATGAACGTATCGCCGATGACTACAGAATATGGAGGAAAAAAGGGTTAAGTATGTCTTTCCTGAAATTCAACTTTCCAAACTGCATTCTGGGTGATAGGTGAAAAACATGTTTGTGAATCCTCCTGTACTTATTCTTGCCCAAGCCAACAGACCACTGCCTCGATTTTGTGGCCTTTCGCTCACAAAATCGGTATTATTTCTCCTACCATTCTCTTCCCCTATGCATGAAGATATGACAATAACTTGAACCCAAACAGAATCTTAATTCGTCTGAAGAGAACTTGTCGCTAATCTTTGATACTCTAATTGTGATACTCATCTGTGAAGTTGCACCTTGCCGAACGCAGTCTTGCGGTTAAGGGAATACAAACAAAAGGTGTAGATGCATATAAACTATAGTGATGAAGGTGATTTCGTAAATTTGCTGATAAAATATCACTACGTCGGAATCGGTTCCACTGTCACCAAATTATCCTTTGACGTACGTCAAAAAAATTTTTCCCCTTATCTTTCTAATGCATTCATTTCCAGATGGCCAATTATTTGGCAAACTATTGATTCTGTTAAGTCACGATCAGTGGCGGCTCGTCAGCTCTGAAACAAGCAGTGCTGCAGAAGTTGTATAGACATAAGTTGTAGGAAATTTTATGCTGATTATTTTGGTATATAAAGACGATATACTAAAAATTGATAGTCTTTTGAGTTATAAGCAAAAAACTTGGAAAATTTTTTTTCATGTTTTTTGGCTATAACTAAAATTCCTACAAAAAGTTGTGGTGGCAAACTTCGGAATAGTAATCAACACCCCAAAAAACATAAAGGGACAAAAAATTACAACTCCTACAGAATTTGATTTAAAAAACAACTTAACGACTAGATTACTGAGAAAAAGCTAAAAGCCAAATGGGGAAGTCGTGCTGAGCGATTTACTGCAGGGGAAGCTTTCGGGTTTCCAATTTCAATGGGAGAAAGGGTGGCTTTTTTTCTTCCGACTGAGAACTCCGAGTTGCTCGAAATTTCGATCCTAGGAGAGGCAAAACTCTCTGCAGCTCTGATCTATCTATCTCTTAATTCTTGATTTATCTTCCGTATTCCTTTTACGTTTTTCATTACTTTTTGCCATTTTCGATTATCATTAAACTCTTAGAGCGGGAAAGTAAGCCAATTAGAATAGAAACGAAAATACAAGCTTTTAAAATAACTACAGGGGGGGATTGCAGCCCTGCAGCCCTAAAAAAGAGTCGCCACTGGTCACGACGTTGAGGTATTGCTCGGAATCTTTATGCAAAATGTATTTTACTAAATCTAATGTTTCGCTAAGAAAACATCATAATCTGGCATTCCAGTCTAAGGACGGTTTTCTTGAGTTCTAAAAATTAGGTATATTGATATCATTAAGGTTGTTTTGTACTAGGACTCTACTTCTTAAAATGCTTCTGGATCACTTCATACGAGTTCATTAGACTTTGATGAGAATATTGCTGCTTGAACCTTTAATTTTTTTGTGCGTGCAATGTTCATTACATAATACTCAACTATTGAGTTAGACATAAATGCATTTTACTAAATCAATTTGTTTTCATTAACAATTGGGTACGCAGCATTCATTAATTTAAAACTCTAAAAATTTATACTCTGGTTAAAGTTTATTGCAAACTTTTACTGTCTTTCTAAAGAAAATTTACGACATTAAGGGAGGGAAATTCCTTATTTTACTTACCTGAAACCTTCATTGAAGCTTTGTGTTTAATATATATTCATATAGTTTTGCTGTTGTAAGGTGAATTAATATATAATCTTAATTAATTTCTTATAATTGGCCAAGTGTACCGTTAGGTGTTACTAACCGTAACAATTTTTAAGTGTTAAGTTAGAGTAAATAGTTCAACTTTATCTAAATTCACATTCAGGTTGAAATCATGGTGATTCATGTGAGGAAAACAAGAAATATTCTGCAATTACTCTTTGAACTCAACAACACTACGTTTAAGAATAACATGTATTTCCTGCAAATAACACCGTTTTATCTAATGGAATCTTTCGTTTCTTATTAAACATTTTTCATGATTCAGTAGAACAGAAACAACTGATGAGGACGAATTAAAATTCATTAAATTTCCGTTTCCCTCACTCCCCCACCCCAAAAAAAAGTGTTAATATTTGTTAAATTTTTAATTAAGCCTAATATTTTTTTTGATAACATAAATTAAGCTTAAAAGATACCCGTATTTGTATGCAATGAACAAAGTCACATTAAAACATTGCTTTTAAATAATATAGCATCATTTGAAAGTAAATTACTTATTTGGAGGAAAAATATCGAATTTCCTCGTGTTGAGTAAATTATACTAAAGAAAAGTTTTAAGAAACTTAAAAACAATGAAAATGCCAAATCGTTTGACAAGTTATAAATTTTGTAATTAAATTACATTTAAAAATATTAGTTATCGAATTGTTGTTTTCAGTCTCATATTTATAATAAGACTTTCCGCTCAGATGTGTTCAGTTAGTAATAAAAAGAATCTAAAGATGGCAGCACGTACCTTTTAAAGTCTTCAGAGAAGGATAGCAGGGGAGAGTCGCCGAATTTGGACTACATGGACATCTTTTAATGTACAGTGATGGAGAAAGAATTTTAATAAAAAACAAAGCAGTAGAAACTTTTGTGGTTTATTTATCTTCAAAACAGTGTAATTAACTTTTTATGAAATAAACTTTAAAATAGGAAAATAGCAGCTAAAAAAATTGTGTCATCGGTCCAATAAAGGAAAGTGGCTCCCTCTATTGGACCTCTGGCTCCTCAGATTGGACCTCTGGCTCCTCAGATTGTACCTCTGGCTCCCTATATTGTACCTCTGGCTCCCCAGATTGGACCTCTAGCTCCCAGATTGGACCACCAATTTCTTTAAACACAATTAAAGCGAAAATACTATTTAATTCTCAAATTCACATCAGCACACAATGCTTCAAAGCAACTATGGCATTTTATGCACTGTATCACTTCCTCTCTCTTTTTTTCTCTCAAATATTACAAATTTTACGCATCCTAAGTTTTTATAAATTCATACAACATTTGATCGCTTTAACGTACTTTTTTTTCCTTTTCTTGTTCCAGTTCTAATTTATGAGGATTACCTGCAGTGGTAAACTGTTTTCTGAGCTATTCCTGTAGATTTAGATAATGACCCCATTGATTCGAATGGTTCAATTTAGGCAACAGTTTGTGGTCCAATCAAGCAACCTTTGGACAACAGAAAAAATTCCCCTAACTTTCATTTTAAATTAAATTTAAAAGAGTAAATTGTAGCTAAGTAAATTTCCTGACTCATAATACAATAATATATTTAGAACAGCGCAAGGTATTTTTTGTCTTTTGTTAAAATAATTAATTAAAGATAACTAAATCTAATCGAATGTTCTGTAATTGCAACCACGTAGCGCTTTCTTAAGAATATTTTCATACACTCATTTACATTGTTTAAACATAATTTGCCTATTTTACCACCCAAAAATTTAATAGAATTGAAGTTATGATAGTAATGATAGACGGTTCAATCTAGGCGCCGGTCCAAATTTGGCGACTCGCTTTATATAATAATCGACTTTGACGACCAGCTAGTTCGACTGGATTAGCAGCTTCTGCAACTGTTCAGCGATAATAAAGAACTGAATAATAATTTAAAAATTCCTCTTTATTACATGATGAAACTCGTAATATGAACATGCTAAAATAGTTTTTTCGATAATGGTGTAATTATTTCTAGGCATGCTTCCAAAATAATGAAATAAATAGCGAATACATTGAGAGAAATTGCATTATCGTCTCTAATGAGTGAAAATTGCAAGAGTTACAAGTAGCGTATTAGAAAAACAACAAAATATATGAATGCATATACGAGGGTTGTTTTTCTTTCAAATTCCGATGGACCATGAAAAAAGAGAAGAGTTGAGAACAAAATGAATCTATTACCAAAAGTTATTTTCAAACATGATTACTTTTTGACAAAATCGCCTTTAAGATTCAGACATTTCTCAGATCGGTAGTCCGGGTTTCCGAACCCCTATTCCAAGAACGTTGCCACCAGTGCTGTGAGATGAGTATTAACGTTGCTTTGAATCTGTAACTTCTAGAGGGCCTAAGTCTAGGTGAAGTTAACTTCTCCAGGATTGATAGAAG